>JAPUUL010000764.1:0-14163 GCA_029590625.1 Lasiodiplodia mahajangana
GTGTGCGTGCCTTGATGTCGCCGAGCTCTAGGTCTTGGCTGCGGAGTAGTGCATTGCTGTCGATGCTTATACCTACGCGAAATCTCATGGGATCCCGCGAACCCAGGGGAAATTTAGAGTGCACTAATATTTTGACAGCATGCAAGGCCTTGCCTTCGCCCTCATGCTCCTATTTGCCTTGGAGGAACAATACTAATCACCAAGTCATACTGTTTTATGTGTGCGAAATCCATCGTAGGGAAGTCGGTCCAACTAACTGATTATAGCTGCTAGCTTAGCCCTTCGGCTTAGTACTTCAGTTATATAGGCCCATTCATATCCAGTCATTCTAGTAGATGGGTATTGGTCCATTTAACGCCAAGGAGGGGGGCGTTACCTATATCTCTGGGCGTTCCTAAGGACATACAGCATTTTTCTCTAACGGTCAACCCGTTCTAGCCTCAGCCATATGCGGACACGTCCGCGGAAGAGCCTCAAATCAGACTAGTGTAGTTGGAGAGCGGAGTTAGGCGGAGTCTATGGGGTTGGGCTAGGCTGGGGATCTGGGGTATCTATACCGGGAATTGTATGCCCGAGAAACGGCCGTAGTTTATCATAACATCACAACTCTTCTTGGCGTTGTCGTGAGTGCCGGATCCGAGTGTTAGATAGCGTCGATTGGTTGTCACAGGACGTGTCAACCATTCTTGAAGACCAACTTTCAACCAATATCCTACTTCTCGGCGGTAAATCGCATTGATCAGATTGAGGATTTTCAGATTTCTGTCTAGTATCGGTCATATCGTCGGAATGATCAACAACAACAAAGTCTATTCAAGGATACCTTCCTAAACAGAGTGAAAAAGTGACTACCACAATTTTTTNGAGGCATCTACCGTTTACTTCTATATTGGACATATGAAAAGAGCGGTCGGGATGAAATAGAGCCACACTAAGTTAGTAGGCCCTCTTGCTGACTTCCCAATATTGCCTTAGATCGAAAATAAATACAAGAAAAGAAAAGCACATGTTCATAGTAGAACGAATTAAGGAGTTTGCGATCAACTAGTTGGTCCACATGGTAACTATGACAGCAGGTAAATTGGCGTATTATTCATATCTAAGGAGAGTGTCATAGCAATAGCTGTTAGTTACAGCAGTAGTGTTGTGGTCAAACCGGAGGGCTTCCAACGAAGCTTTATTGCCATCCCAGGTAATGAGCGACTTCTATTACCCAATCTCGTTCCATTTCCCAACGTTCGGCCCCTCAATTTCCATTCTGCCCACGACAGTAAAAGAAATAAAAGAGCGAGTAGCTGAATCTTCGCTTTTAAACGTATTGTGTGCTCGATTTTTATGCCCCAATAGCTAGCAGTGGCCTTGATTGCTACAGTGCTGCTACATAACGCTAGTTGCGTAAAATCCAGCTTAGTCGTTGACACAAGCCTTATCGCAATGGGCAATGTAGTTAGTCGTGGCATTATTCAAGCACGTGCCGCTGCAAGCACACAGGAGATGGACGGTTGGTGGATCTTCGCTCATGCAGACGAAGACAGCCTGTGCAGCGTTTGTCTTTTCTTTGCCGCCAACGCAGAGCTCTGGGAGCCCGTTGCAGTAGGACCTTTCAATGTCCGATTGTGCGAAGTCTGGGCACATCATCTGTTAGTGTGCTTTGATCAAGTAAAACATGATAGTAAACATAATAACATGAGACGATCAAAGCAAAGCAGAGTTATGATAGACTAACTATGACCGAACCCAGTCAACATGTAGCCGCAGTACGTGTATCCCTTCCCGCACCTGGCGCCGACAGATCCAGMGGCATTCAGAGCATTACCCGTTGACACAGAGCCTGACTGGTGTTGCGAGGAGAGAGCATTACGGTGCTGGTCGGGAAGAGCAAAGCCTTGGCCCTCATGAAGAGTGATAACAAGGATGCCAGGTTTCGGAGGCTTGACTACGGGCCCTTGAACCATGGATTCGGAAGCAGCTATGGGCGTGATCTAGGTCAGTATGGTTGCCTTCTATGATATGCCAGAATGTGATGATCTGGAGAGGTACGCACCGATTGCATTGTCGCTAGGAGTAGGAGTGGCGGATGTGGGGAGAGGACCCTTCTCATCCTTATCTGTGATGGTAGATGTCGAGGGAGTGCGAGAAAAGGTGCTGGTGAGAGGACCCAGATGGGTCTCTTTCAGCTCTATATAGGAAAATTGGCGCGTCAGTCAAGACTTCTAGTTTTGTCCAGGCATATTTTCAGTTCTAGCGGGCAGATGACATTAATAATGCACCATCAATCCTTATCACAATATGCTTGCTTGTTGTGATAGCCATCGTGATCTCTGTGGCGGGATAGCAAAGAATGCAAATGGGCGCGCATTCGGGTAAGCATGAACAACAAAACAAACAGGTGAGGGGCACACACAATGGAGCCCATGACGGATACACAACGTACTTTTGGTAAGCTTCCAGGACATTTTACAGAACCTCTTATAGAACCTCTGTAGCCGGAGAATGAAGTAGAAAACACCAACAACACCCAGCTGTTATGGGTGTGCACGAGGATATAGTTGCCTGCTCACAAACTTGGCGAATGCACATGCAGTGATAAGTTGGCGATAGCAGGCTATGGACTGCCTGCTGCTGGGTCGACGGGATTGGGGGCAGATAGGTAGGTAGTGTAGGTAGGTATGCGGAGGTTCAGCAAGATTAGACGTGGGATTGTAGGATCGTAGACAAGTCGATATCGTAGAGTTGGTTGGTTGTACAGGCGGGGAGGGGTACCGTGTTTCAGGGCGGCTGGTGGCGGCGGGCTTTAGGTACCACCTATGATTGATGGTAAGACCTAACGACGTAAGACGACGCTATGCTGGATGTACGCTTCGGGATCGGATACGAGCGAGCGACCAGGCGCGGGAGAGAAAGGACAAGACAAAAAGCAGTGGAGCAGGCGTCAATGATGGGTACCACAGGCACTGTTAGGTTAGTTAGGTAGTTGGCTCCGAGGTCTTTCTGGTGTGTGTGCAGATGAGAGAGCACACCCAAGACGAAGCCAGGTAGGTTAAATGGGCTAGGTGGTGGCAGTGGTGGTGAATATCCTCAGGAAAGGATGAAGAAAGAATATATGAAAAAAAANAAGAGAGGCACAAGAAAAGAGAGAGAGAGGCGACGGTCCATTAACTGATTGATTGATGGATGGATCGACGAGACGGGGGTCAGGGTGGCTGTGGCTGATGAATCAAGAAAGGAGAGGTGATGGAGATTGATGGAAGTGGAGGAAGACGAGATGGGTATGGTACCTAGAAAGATACTTGTCCCTACTAGCAGTCCTACTAGGTAATGTGTACAGATAGGTAATACAATCCGTACTTACTACCTACCTAACCTACCCAACATTCATGCTCTAAGTAGAAAGGCGACCACTCTTATGCCTCTCTATCGACCTACCTACCTGCTGTGGTACATAATAGGGTGTGCGCATGCTTGAGAGAAAACTTGATCCAGCTCTCAACTAAGTAAATAGATATCTATGTAGATGCAGGATTGCATGCTGCTAGGTAATGTCTTACATAGTAGATGGTATCACATGCCCAATACGTACCTAGCATATAGCTAGAGATATATATACATGCATTTTACCTAGCCGTGCGGTTGGCCTGTTGTTGGGACTATAATTATAATTGTCGGCTGGTTGCATGTAGGTAATTCTACTGGAGGTATGATAGGGTAATAGCGCCATCATTGCACATAAATAAGTATACGTTAGGTAGGGCGGTGGGGTTCTCAGCCCCTGAATAGTGGGCACTTGCGTTACCTAGGTTGTTACACGCATTTATGTAACGAAAACCTGCATCTACATGCTCTCCTCTCGTCTTCCCTAGGACCTACTGTACGCATACGTCCCGTCTATTTTACGATTAGGAAATTATATATATGTGCATGTGTGGTGGTATGAGGCACAGAAAGTAATGAGAGAGAAATGACGTATTTAATTACCTACTTGTTAATAGTGCTAGGAAGACAGCATCTTTCACTGCTTACAGATGCTTTCATCGGATAACACGGCTTAAACTATTAGTACCCCTCCAGATAACACTTATATACCTAGTCGTGAGGCCTCAGTTCGCGGCAACTTAGATCTCTATTTCGCCATTCCGTTTTCAATGCGCTAACCTAAAGAAACTTAGGCATATTAATATTAAATTTCATCCATAAACATTAGGTAGTGTACATAGAATACGCCCCAAGAAATTAGGGGAGAAGGGCCCAAGCAGGAAAGCTTAAGTCAGGTCCCAGGTTAGTGCGTCTATCAAATGATCCAGCAACACCGTGGCTTGGCAGAGACCCTTCATTTTCCGAATATGAAATTGAGGTGTCGTCTTCATTCAGAGCCCTCACGAGCACCGATTCCTAACGAGGCCAGCCTTCCCACTACATTCAGTATTTAGTTTGATAGATATCGTCATGATCCATGTTGCCAGGTTGCAAGCTCCATCATCCAGACAAACCCTAGACACACTGGGAGTAGCGCGAGCAAGAACCACCAGACCTCAGCCAGACGCGACCGCAGCCAATTCCGGCACCGCTGTCCCAAGCTGCGCCGGTGGGCGCATGTGGCCGTGCCGAAGACGAGGCAGCCGAGGCCAGGCCGTGACTCGCACTCTAAGTGTTCTCGACGTCGCTGCATCAGCAGCCTAGTGCTTCGTCAGCTCACAAATTCTAGATAAGCGTAGGGCCTGTCAGTCATAGTAACGCACTTCACGCTCCCCCGACAGAACCGCAAGTCGGTCCTGAGATCGCAACATCGGTCGTTGGGGCACTGCAGATGCAGGCTCCGGCGTTCTATCAGCCAGGCCACCTTGAGCCTGACACCCGTGTCGACAAGGTAGAAGAAGTGTCGCGATGTGAACTTGAGGGAGAGGGCATCCGGGTAGGACAGGTGTTTCGCTATGAGTAGGTGAAGCTCGGTTGGCAGCCCGGCCAGAGACGCCCTTGAAACCGGCTTTGATGGGCACTGGGTCTCTCGGTCCCTCGTAACAAGGGTTGAGCCCCGTGTTGGCGGGAGCAGAGGGAACATGTTGGGTTAGGTGGGTATAGTGTTATAAGTTGAAGGAGTTCGTCGAACTAATGAGTTGATTATTGCTCGGCAAGAGGAAGCCGTCAGAGAGATAGGAAGGGAACAGACACAAATATGCGCCTCCTCTGTAATAGCGATGAGCTGTTCATATATATCGGACTGCTGCCTTACAGTATCGTGCTATTGTCCTATGTGCATAGCTAAGTACAGACATACATACATGCTCGGTAGGTATCGTGTTGTTAGGATGGCCCTCTCAGAGGTGGCGGTGTCGCAGGCTTCATTTAGTGCGCTGGGACCCTTGTTCCTGCTAACCCAGGCACCAGGATAACGCCTAAGCTGAAGAACTCGCTAAGCGTCGACATCTTGAGGCTGATAGGTATTCTATAGAGACTTTGAACATAGTGCTATTGTAAAGACTGCAAGTATGTAGCAAAGTGCTATCATAGATTCTATATCTACCTAGGTACACCATAGGTACCGACTAGCAATCAAGCCATTTTGGGCTGCAATGTGGAAAACGGGAAATGCGGAGGGCTCGTATTTGAAAGTGGCATAACCACTCCACGCGACGCAACAAGCCGGAGATTCAAGGCATATAAAGAAGCCCTCAAGGCATTCAATTGTTTAGTAGAAAGCGGCGCAATGCATGCATTTGAAAGGAGGGGCGTCTTACCTTACAATCTCATTTCAAGCCTCCAGTCTCTCATAGCCCACCATAAGAAAAGATTATTTATTTAGTACAGCATACAGCAGGGTATTACGCTTGTAAGTGCTTAACTTACCTACTTACTTACCTAGGTATGTATGATGTATCCATCTCTCTCCGCATCGGCACCGAGTGAGAACCCAACCCGGTCCCGTGTACAACACCACGACTACGCCAATTCCGGGCTCGGTCCACCCACACTTGATCGCGCATCAAATATAATGGTACTGCGATGTTAGCAACGGTCTTACAGCTGGAAATGTTGACCCAAAGCGACTTCTTCACTCGCCACTACCCAGCGAACCTAGTAGACAAACCTTAAGGCAACAAATCATGTTGGCAATAATCCTGGCTAATTCGTGATCTTTGATTTGTTAGCAGACTGCTATCTGGGGATCGGATAATGCCGGACTCGGCGTCGTATCAATGTTGGTCACGGTCCGCTTGAAGTCTTCATTGCCGACCAACTAGCACCTCCGGCGTCGCATGTTGTCCGTGCGAAAGCCCGTTGCGGCAAACGTAAGTGCAGTGCGCACAAGAGCGGAAACCCTAGCAAACCCGCATACATTGACGTTATGCATTTATAAAAATAAAGCAACAAGATTGCCAGTGGTAAGGGCACTCAAGTAACTAGACTATCTTATTTTATCCTTTTCTGTTTTCCGGCGCTGGTCCATTCATCCGTTCCCTATAGTTATCCTCTTATGAGGGTATTTAAGAGCTCCTTGTACAAAGGGACAAGGTATAGCACAGTGCATCCCTTTGTTACTTCTTTACGCATCCGGTTGTTTGTATGTTACATTATCGTCGCTTCTTGTATTAGCTGCATTCTTAATAGTACTGTTGGTGGTTAATAATAAGGTCCATCCTAATCAACACCTTGGTGCTCGTCGACAAATAGACCGGGTTTCCGCGAGGGACCGTCTAAAATCAGGGCCGAATTAAAATCCCACCATGACTTTTACGATAGGCCGTTCGAAGGACCTCCCTTCGTCACCATGGGGGGAGCGATTTCCGCTAAACGAATGGTCCTATAAAATGGATGGGAGGAATCATTCCGTGTTCGCCCTATTACACCCCAGAGTAGATGATGCAAAGTACTACGACCAAGACCCGATACCAATTGAGGACGGGGACAAACCCACGCCAGCCTATGTAGATATGGATCGTTTCTTTCTCGCCGAGAAGTGGCAATACACTGCACTCCTAGGCATCAAAACATACCACGCCGCCGTACTCAACCGCCATCTCTGCTTTTCAGATGAAACGGGGTTCGTGTCTGGTGGGCACCACCCCGGGGATCGGGGTATGGCAGAGTCCCCTTTCCAACCTGGCCCGGGTCAGGTGACGTTTGGAGAATCACGAACGAATGAAGAGAAGAACTTTGAAGTCTACGAGCGCGAGAGAATCAAGGTCGATGAGACGACGTGGCTCCCATTTTTTCGAAAAGACAGATGGTTCGACTGGATCGAAGTCCAGTCAAATTTCGCAGTCGAAGCCGGGAGAACATGGAGTGTGGATGATCCGAAGGTATGGGAGGCCGTGAGAATTGTCCTTGAGTTGACAAATCGTATTTTCGAGGCGCTGATCAAGGATGGACATGAAGGTGGTATGTAGATTGTTGGATTTTCTACTCTATAGTTTATTATACTAACCTCAGTACTAAAATCTGCATAGTAAGTGAGATAATTATGTTCCGGAACCTCGTTCCTAAAAGTTAGGCTACTGGGCCTGATCTCTTGCTCATACATCCTAGTTCCAAACGATGCTATA
Organism: Lasiodiplodia mahajangana; assembly: GCA_029590625.1. Taxonomy (NCBI): domain Eukaryota; kingdom Fungi; phylum Ascomycota; class Dothideomycetes; order Botryosphaeriales; family Botryosphaeriaceae; genus Lasiodiplodia; species Lasiodiplodia mahajangana. The sequence goes on from JAPUUL010000764.1 coordinate 7,539, forward strand.
TGGCCGAACGGATTACTGGATGAATGAATTCGATATCCTTGGCCCGGAGCCTGAACCAGACGCTTCGATTATCGGTGAGTGTCCCGTTTTTGGCGGTTTCTAGAGCAATGAATTCCCCTTTTGATGAAAGCCGTGCCTAGAAACTTCTGAAATCCTCGCAAATGATATTCAAAATGGCGATAACTAACTCTGGGTTCTTTAGTGAGTCTCCCTATGGAGCGGGGGTTTTCACACTTACGAGGCGAGGACCCTTGCCCCTGGGAGTGGAGTGAGTCCTACCAACAATTCTATCATCCTAAAACCCTGGGCTCCTTGGAACGAGGTCTGCTGACGTTTGATATCACAGTTTCCGATAAGACCACTGAAGAGTGGAGAGAGAGACTTATCAAACTTCTCTCATCGGTGGTATGGAGTTTCCGTAATGTATACCCGGCTGAGGCTATTAATTACACACTCAACCTGGACGAGACGCAGCACACCTCGATGATCTGCGTAAGCGTTCAGAAGGTATGGGACCTAATGGAGGCAGACCGAACTCTAGGGGAGCTGTGCATGATGCAGGTTGATCTAGCCCTCACAGTAAGTCATCGGAAACCTCTCGTACTAGGCGAATTCCTGGGTTAACTCTGTGCTCCTTAGCTTGTGCATGAGCTCATGCACGCCATAGGACAGGCTCGTTATTTGAACGACCCTGATTACATTGGAAACAAACTGGATGTAGCAAGAAGTGGCCTCAGCCCCTCCGAGCCTGTATGAATTTTGTAGAAATATATTCCTTATGTTTGTGCTCCATGAACTGACCGGGACCTTTTAGTACTTGGACGCCAAGGGTATTGCTGAGCTTGGACACAACATGGAACAGGCCTTTTTCGGGGGCACTAAAACACTGGCTCGTAAGTATACCGTAGCTTCCACCTTGGACGGAGAGTGACTGGGGCTTCAAGCTAGATCGCGATCTCTAAACCCTCTCGTATATGTACTAAACTTAAAACTTTTTTTTAGCCATAGCGCCCGAAGGGGTCAGTGTACCACCCCTGTCTTTCGTCCTAGCAGAATTTCCGTATACCGCCTATAGGCGACTCCCCCACGTCCCAGGCAGTGCCTTTGACGAAATAGGCGCTATGACTGTACATCACTTTGTAGACTCGGTATGGATTTCTAGGATACTATCCGAATCGTTTTGGCAAAGCGATCAGTACCCGTACAAGAGCGAAAACTTCTTCCATAGGAACTCCCTATTCGTTGGGAAAAGCCCGAACATGGGCGCCGGGCCAGTGGGGTACGAGCTGGCCGAGGTACAAGACCTGACGAAGATGCCGTTGAGCTATGGCGATGATGCCATACTAATAGACGAGTGGCACGAGAAAGAGGCTATGTGGAACGATTTCCGAGAGCCCTGGTGGCCTATTTATCACCATGATGTACGTCACATTCTGGTAGTTTGGTTGTTTCTGGAGACCACCCATGCCCTGATGCTGTGGCCATCACTCACCGCACTCACCTCACATCCCACTACACCACATAATCTGCAGAGAGCACCGGCGATGTCGTGTTGGAGATGATAGCGCAAGCTTAGAATACGGAGAATGCTAACCTCAGCGACGCTAGTGGACTTGGAGCCCCGTATGTGAACCTGCCTCCGCACTTTGATAGTGGTTGAAGCTGATGAGAGCTCGATGATGGAGTGGAGCGACTGGATGAACCGACGCAGGCTCCGATGGTTTGCAGATGCGTTTCCGCAGAGGGATACGGTAAAATGCACGGCGCTAGCGAAGAATATGGCTGCCATGCTTCCATGGGGCAACCAGGAGGAGTACTTTAAGTGGTTACCGAAATCGGTGGCGGAAGAACAACCGCAATGGGCGTATCATTGTATCGGTGTGTGCTGTCTCTAATTTTCTGATTGCCGGGTCATGTTGCCATGTTGTCATGTTGAGGTGGAGAGCGTGAGAGGAGCGGTTCTCGTTGCTCTCGGCTGCTAACGGCGTCATGACCAGGGCTCCTGATGCTAGCATCGATTCCCCTCCAACACCTGGACGTCCTCGGGCGATGGATGCCCGCAGGTCGGTGGGCTACGGAACATACGCCTAGTAAGGAGGCGTCTGCTGCCCGCCACGAGGAAAAGACTGTGTATCTCTGGTCCTCATTGGGGGCAGGAGGTGATGATACACCCAATGAGTCAGGGCCCACACGACTCTACGATGTGCTANGGGAGTGGGAGGGAAATGTCCGACTTCACGCAGCTCGACTATCTGGCGCTCTTCGACCGGCTCTTCCAACATATGGCCATGGTGCGAGTGGTGGTACACAGCGGCTTTCTATTTGCGCTTCAGTCGGCCAAAAAGAGGATCCAGGCCGAACGGCGCGATCTGGAAAAATTGTACCCAGGAAGGGGCCATACTACCAAATGGGTGTCGAGATGGCATTTTGAAGTGCCCGAATACAGCCCACAACTCTGTTCATTCGGTGCGGGAAATTGGGAGAATATCTATTTAGAGGGTCGGCAGCTCTGAGCGGATGAGTTTAAGTAAGGCTTATTTATATGATGGAATTTAATTTAGCGATGACCATGCACGGGTTGTTGGTCTATCCAGATATATAGATGGTAGATGAATGGAGGTTAGAGTTATGTAAGTATGTAGATACATATCTAGGCAGGGTTTAGGTACATATGTAAGTAGGTACCTACATGGTAGGTAAGAAGGTACCTAACATACCATCTCAGCTGTACATGTACATGTATGTACCTACTATGAATTATACCCAACCCCGCTAGCTATCTTAGACCTAGCGGGGCTACCTATGTACTTACCTAGTACATAATACATTTCATTGGACCTCGACTCCACATCACATCGCCGCTCCCCATGATCCAATCATCACAGCAAGCGGCAGCAGCAGCAGCAGCAAGGTAGGCAGCCAGGCCATACCACACCACATCAGCTAGCATAACAGGCAGCAGACTTGACTGGCATTCTGCTGGCCAGCTCGGCCTTTTTATTTATACCATGCATTCGCGTCTATTTACCTACTGATGAATATGCGAGCCGTGGCCTACTTCCATAACCTACCACTCTTGAAGATGACTACATAGAAGACGGCTCTTCCTGCTGCTGACTGCCTTGGCCGACTACTTACTGGCAACTGCCATATGCCCTCGGCTACGGCCCTCGACCTTACTGGCTCTTTAGTCTTCATCTGCGCCGGCCTGAAGAATGGCTGTCACTGCGCCATATAACGCCGTTGATATCGGAAGGATGGGCAGTTTCAATGACGGCGATAGTGACTACGGGTCGGATTTTTCGGCCGGCGAGGAACAATTGGTCGACGAGATCCTGGCAGAACTCAGTGCCAACCACCGTCCCGTGGCGGTCCCAGCAACAGCAATAATGACAGCGACGACGGTGGCGACGACGACAAGAACGCAGGGCCAGAGTGACCAATCTCGTGCACCCTTCCCAGTTTCTGTTCGCTCTCCGAACCCGTTAGTGTCTACGGGAAACTCTGCCCCTGCTATTGGACTCACTCGAGCGCTGCCACCCAGTGATGGCAAGGAGGACAAGCGCAAATCGGGCTTGGATCAACACCGCGCCTCGCTGTTAGGTTCAGTCCAGTATCCGGATTGTGAGTCCGCTGCCACCGCCTTCGTAAATTGAGCGTCGATGAAATATATCTGACTGACTAGTAGCGTCTAGTGAGTAGTGCGTTGTCTAATCTACAACCACAATCCAAGCCCGAGCCTAAGTCTGAGTCTCTGCCCGAATCCCAGCAGCAGCAGCAGCAACAACAACAACAACAAGAAACCACTTCCCCTACGCCGAAGAAGCAGTCAGTGCCCGAACTGGGGCCAGATGCTCGCACTCCTCTCCAGCGATTTCGATCCTTCCCTCGACGGCCCTTGACCGTAACGGACATGGCCGCCGGTGCTTGGTGTGAGCTCCAACATTGGTATACCCTTACCCGGCTTCCTGGAGGCAAGAGGACGATAACTGCTGCCATGCGAGGCGGTTCCCGAGTACATCAAACCTTGGAGGATGAGGTGCACTCTGCTGTCCAGGTCACCGTAGCCTCTAGAGAGGAAGCCTTCGCCTTACGACTTTGGAATATCATCCAGGGGGTCCGTACACTCCGGGATACCGGTATTACAAGAGAACTAGAGGTCTGGGGCACTGTCGAGGGAGAAGTTCTCAACGGTGTCATTGACCAACTGAACCATGAGAGTCCGAACGCCAGTTTCGAGGAAGAATTAAACCTCACTAGTTCGAGTGCCTCCTCGCAGCAGCCCTCCATTACCGATTATTTGGGCTCTAGCCACAAAACCGTCTATCTCACTGATGTCAAGACGCGGGGCTCGGATAGACTCCCTACCGGCACTGCACTGAGGCCTGCTAGAGTGCAGCTGTTTCTATATCATCGGCTGCTCTCCGATATGGCTGCTGACAAGTTGGATTACGCCGCTATTTTCAAGCGTTACGGCCTCGACGGCGAGGCCCATTTTTCGGATGCCTTCATAGCCCAGATCGGCGGTCTTCATGACGAGATATTTTATGACGCCGACTCGGATATTGAGGATATCCCTCCCGAAATCTATTCCCCTGACCTCATCGGATATCGATCCATCTCTCAGATCATACCGCTGCTCAAAGCTGAGTTGAGGGAGACCTTCCCTCTCGGCCCCGCCTCTATCAGCAACCTACTCGCCGTTCAGTACCGCCACCGCGATGACGGGCGCATTATTGGCAACAACTCTTTCCCTAATGATCCAGAGGCGCTAGATGCTTATATGAAGGAAAACTTGCGATGGTGGCGCGGCGAGCGGGAGCCCGAAGGTGTCACTATAGAAGAAACATATAAATGCGGCTGGTGTGAGTTTGCCGAGACTTGTCAATGGCGAAAAGACAAGGAAGCCGAGTTCTTAAAAAGGAAGAAGAGGGGTCGGGCAAATGCAAACCACGTGCCGCCCACCCCTTGATATGGCAAGCCTTGCGGCGTTATACTGCCGCCGGGTCAGTCTCGGGCACCCTCGCAATTGTGCTAGTAGCATCTACCCGACATGTAGAGTATATATCTAACGAATCATCAACTAACCAGTAACATGCATATTCTAGATTGGCAGGCCGATTTAATATTTACACGTCTATGCAAATCAACTAGGAACTTAAACCCTATATTATAGCGTTCCAGGTCACAATCTCTCGCGCGTACTGGGTGTGATGCTCTGTTGTCAATCTGCCTTGATGGGAATGAGTGGAACGCCTACCTTTTGTTATCCCGATCTCACCATGTATAAGACCACAAGCCTGCGTTCCCTCATAGGCATGACAGCGTAACCCCACGAGGTGTCGTGGTAGTTATTCCTCTATTGGCATGGTTTGTATAATGCATCGGGTTTTTGTGCAGTTAGTCTTGGCCGTGCGATGGATTTAGCCGCGTCCTTTCCTCCTCCGCCTTTTCTATAAAGGAGGCGGAGGAAACTCAGACAAGGCCGTTCCCAATCTCCAACACCAAATTGCCGACCGTCATAGGGAACAAGCCGCCACGACGAGACCCGGCAAAATGGTGCAAAGTGCAGTAGTAGTAGCGGGCGAGCCATATAGGAATTAAAAGAAGACCCGGTGGCCATGCGGACTTGATTTATTCTCCCGGTTGGTCGATACCAAGGCCATCCCGAGTCACCGTGTACCGCCAACCTGTAGATATATATCGAAGACTTCATCGGCGTCGCCAGCGCTACTATGAGGCCCCCTTAAGCCAATGCGTCTTACTACAACACGACGAACAGTAGACATGGCTTCCTGGTTTCGGCTTGCGACAGCGCTTTTGCCTCTGGCGGCAGCCAGGAAAGACGACATAACGGTCCGGCAGGCTGGCACAACTGTAACGATCAACTTAGACCAGAAGTATCAAACCATTGACGGTTTCGGGTGTTCCGAAGCTTTCCAAAGAGCGGTGCAAATGTCGAAACTGAGTGAGGCTAAACAGCAGTACACTCTAGACCTTCTCTTCAACACGACTAGCGGCGCCGGCTTGTCTATCCTGCGTAATGGAATCGGATCCTCACCGGATATGAGTTCGGACCATATGGTCTCGATCCAGCCCAAGAGTCCTGGGGGTCCGTCCAGCACACCGCAGTACGTTTGGGATGGCTCGGACAACAAGCAGCTCTGGGTTTCTCAGGAGGCTATGAAGCGAGGCGTTAGGACCTTCTACGCCGACGCATGGAGTGCTCCGGGCTACATGAAGACGAATGGGAACGACGCAAACGGCGGGTCTCTGGTGAGTTATACATGTATTCAATTCTTTTTCTTGTGTAGAAAAGACTTAGCGGGCCCTTCTATATAGCGGATTGAGGATCTGGGAGAGGAGTATCGCTTGTTTGGGTGTTGAATCCACACGGCATTCATTAACCACGACTCGGCAGTGCGGCGTAGGCGGCGCAACCTGCTCAAGCGGCGACTGGCGACAAGCCTACGCCGACTACTTGGTGCAATACGTCAAGTATTACCAAGAGGCCAACGTGACGATCACGCATCTAGGATTCCTCAACGAGCCCGAACTGACGTAAGTCGACCCGAGCTAACCTAGTCCAACCCGGAAAGTCTACGCGATAGATGTCGCATATTAA
>JAPUUL010000765.1:0-14162 GCA_029590625.1 Lasiodiplodia mahajangana
CGATGTTAGCCACTACGGCGGCAGACAGGTTGCCTGCTTCGATCTGCGCTTCCGAGAGCGTGAAGGTCGAGTTGAAGCCTGCGGACTGAAGCGAGTTGGTAGTCTGGCCCTGGGCTAGTGTGGCTGTTAGACCCAGGGTGAGGGATATCAGGTTTCGATGCATCTTGACTGCCGAGTCTGGACAGATGGTATCTAGCTAATTCGGATTCCTGGGCTGTGAGGTGAGGACATCGAGAATTCGGGTGAAGGAGGCGTTTCTCTTATACCTCTAGCGACCCCAGCGAGCCGCAAAGCCTTGTTGCTCGTCATCGTGATTTTCTTCACCTATTGGTAATGATACCTAATTTCCCGTACCTGTTGGCTCATAGTTTTCTCGGCCTGTGCCATCACCCTTGCTTGGAAATACCACTACCCACCGGCTCTACCTAGCATCTATCGCAAGACGCTTACGGTATAACACTCTTGAGACTGGCAATTCACCAGCTGAAGTTCCCACATCTCTTCTTCCACGGGGTGCCGGTTACGTGATGCGCATAGGTTACGTGATTTCGGAACCCGTGCGGTGGACAAGACATACCGACTAGCCAAAACAGATATTATGGGCTAGCGTAGACCACTCACAGGACCGAAAACATACTATACAACCTACTAACCGAGAAACCTAGATAGTAATTAATTTGGCGGATGGTTTGGCATGTTGTCTGGTGAGAGAGTCGTCAGTCGGTATCCGTGAGAATACCTTGAATTACGCTAGCCCGAAATCTTCAGTCTCGACCTTATGCGTGGAGTTTACATAACCTAGCTGCCGACGCTAATTATCTCACTAAGACTGGGAAGTCAAAGCGTAAGATTCTTATTATTAATCACCACGATTCTGTCTGAACGATTAGTTTCAAGGCCCCAACGACGTAATATCTCACATCTTCCAAAAGTGGTCGGGATAAAAATTGACTGAGGATGGATAAGAACTTCAACATGTTGTCGGTGCGCTGCGGTCTTAAGATTCCGAGTGCAAGAAACTTACGCTCACTTAATGCATAAATGAGATTAGTCTAATTGTTGGATAATACGATGAAGGGCTCGCTCTTCTTCCGGAGACGAGAAAAGTATTAATTCTTAGCTGTGCCTATGTGGCCGATATGAGCTACATCTATTTATTTCGGCAAAGTCTTCAAAGATTTCTGATACCAAGCTCCTAATAGAGCCATGATTCTGCCAACTGTATAATCAGGCGTCGCTCAATGCTGAGATAAAATAGATAAGATGAGGGAAAGGGGTATTATGAACGACCACCTGTAAGCCCGATGGAAACCACAGCCGTATAGTAATGCAATAAATAGTAAACTCCCTGGGGCCTAGCTTGTTAGAAAACCGGCTTCGATGAATGGTCTAGTTCTGTAGCGCGTAAAGACGTTTCGTTATGACGCCCGCCCGACAAGAGTATTCCCATAATCAAGCGCTTAACGCTAGACAGGCATCGACTGCAAGACCAACTCTGCAACGAGGTTAGCAAATTGAAGGACACATATACGTCGGGGTGCTGGCTACTAACCTTCCTTCTTTTTGGTGGACTACATCACTAATGATATCCCGATCTAAATCTGGGAACATGCCCGCTAATGTTTCTACTACGTTGTTGTGTTCCGCTCGTTGCAGCCTGTATGCTTCGGCGGCCTCGGCACTTGCTTGCCTCGCGGCGGCTTCTTGGGCCGATAGTTGTTGTCGTAGGGCCATTGGCGGGACTTGAGTTTCGGGGTTTTGCCGTGTGCTAGGTCGTGTGCTTGGCCGCGGCATTGCCAAATTCGGTTGGGGAGTGTGAGAGGGTGCGCTTGGCCCAGCAGGACTAGGTTCCTCGGAAAATATCCTGCCGATAGAGGACAGTGGCTTTTGAATTGTACGGAGCAATCCAGAAATTGCAGGAGTTTCGTCGCCCGACTCCTGGTCGTCGCGGGAAGTAGATCGTCGTGGCGTTCTCGAGCCATCTCGCTCATAAGACGGCCGTGCTGAAGACGACTCTCTCGGATGCAACCCACCCTTTTCAGACAGGGTGACAGGTGATCTGGTGGCCGACTCCTCCGTGCGGTGTTTTTCGGCAATGGCTGAGACGGCGGCTTCCACGTTCTTTTCGAAGTCTTCATCTGATATCGTCAAAGTGGTGCGGTCCATGTTCTCGATAAACTGCACGGCACCCATCTAGAAATACGGAGTAAGAAACAGACCACGGAAGGAATACAGGATTAGCCCGTACCAGAGAGGAAAGATAGTAGCCGGCTTCGCCCCCCAATTTTTCTTGGTTACGAAAGCGTAGGATATACTGAACATTCGACACTAAATGCTCTGGATTGGCTCGCAGCACAACATAGATGAGAAGTGGCATGAAACTATCGGCCGATGAGTCCGACTTGTTATGCTTGAGAAGGCCTTTTCAATGTGTAAGCCGTCATGACGAATGTGATTCGAACTACACCCAATAGTACATACCAAATATAACTTTGCAGCAGTTCAGCACGCAGATAATCTTATCCCGAGGTGCTCTGTAAGACTTGATCTTCAAGAGTTCTACTCCTGTTAGCCTTGACTGCCATGTCTTCATACTCTTCGGATTTATGAGACTGACCTTGTTGGGCTAATGCTAGAAACTTTTTCCCGCTGTCCGTGACGGCCGGTATATCCAAATGCTCTTCTCTAACCCACCCATAAATGCTGATTTTCTGTGCTAAGATATCGTCTCTTTCAACATCTTCTTGATGCTGTCCTTTTCGACCTGGACCCATTGGCGGATCTCCTCCGCGCTTTTTTGGTTTTGCGCCTGGGATGGGTTGTGGTGCGGGAATAGTCGGCGAAAACGTCTGGGTATATAGCCTATTCATGACGAGCTTCTCCATACCTTCGCGAGCGTTGTCAAATTCAGCATCTGACACCTCCCTCCAAACCTCGCATTGGGCCATTTTATTGGCGATGAAGGCAAGGAAATCGCTAATAATTTTGACCTGTTCGTGGACCATCCATTGCCGCTTTCCAAACTCGTTTAAAAAGGACTTTAGGTATCGTGCCACAGGGTCCGCCTTCTTATGCTTCAGTTGATCTAAAAACCGGTGGAAGTCAAAAGCCAAGGTGGGTTCAGGCTCAGGTTCAGGCGGCGGAGGGCGGTGTAGAGTCGTCGTGGACGAGACGGGGGATTCTGTGGGCACTAGTCTGTCACCCGAATGCCCATCCTTTGGGGGGACAGGAGGACCATGTTCGTGGAGTTTCCCCTTAGAGCGCGCGCTTGCTGGGGAGGCGTTTGAGAGCCTTAGGCCTTGCATTTCCTGAAGCTGCTGTGCGATGCTGGGAGCCAGCGGCTCGAGGCTAGATTTCCTTGGAGGATGCTGCAGGGGGGGNAACTGGCTAGATGAGGTNGAGGCAATCTCGAGCCNTTGGACTCATGACTTCCTCCACGCCTGGTCCACCACCATCTTCCGGAAATTGCTCCATAATACTCTGGATCTCGGAGCGCGAAGTACCCTCCCGCTCGTCCTCGCTGGCAAAACGGGTTTCGTCATAGCCGGCGTCGGATGGAGTTGGCGAGGACCCCGAGCTCTGTCCCTTGGACCTGTGTGCTGAGCTTGTCCTCGACGGGGTTTGAGATGTGGGTGTTGGAGGCGTTGGATCGACATAGGGGCTTGTATTAATGGTGAGATACTGGGGCTTCGTGGGCTTCAAAGTAGCCACGGAGGATTCCATGGTCTCGGCGGCGACGTCGGCCGAGCCGCTTGGAGGTTCATTCTCGGGGATATCGTGTTTCTCAGTAGTGGATTCGGGANGGGTGGTGGTCCGTCGGACGTGTCAGGTCGAGCCCGATAAGGTCATTCGAGCTGTTCTGGATAGACTCGCCATTCTGCTCGCTCGCTCTCGCTGTGGTGTCGAGCAAAGAAGGGTTGGACATGGAGGTTACAGCAACAGGAGGCGCATTCTCTAGCAAGTCCTCTTCCGACGTCTTGGGATGGCTCATCGCGGTGTCATGGCTGAAGGTAGCGATGCGGCTTGTCGACGGCTCGTAGAGCGGCTGCTCAGGAGGAGGCATGCACAAGTTGCTGACGTCTCCTTTCCCTATTCCCTGCTGTTCCTTGCTTTAACAAAAGGGGGCGCAAGGTGCAGGGGGGTATGACAGTGACGGAGATGAATAGCGGATTGGAATAGTTAGGAAATATGTTGTATGAGGTGCAGATGTGCCTGATAGTTACTAAGATATATAGAGGATAGGGTTGATGCTGGACGGACAATAGCGAGAGTTTAAATGGCTGTTATCGTTATCGGCGATGCTAGGAGGGTAAGGCGGTAGGCATTAGGCAGTAGGCATGTAGGTTAGGTAGTACGGCATGCCTAGACACAAGCACTGCACAATGTGTCTTTAACAACCAGATGATGATAAGACCCTGAACTTATGCGAACCATATTTACCCCTCCATCCGCTGCGAGGTGGTTTGGCTCAAGCCGAATACGCGCCCCCAGACTAATGGAAGCTTAGCGTAGGCCAAAGTACCTTGCCGGCGATGGTACTGCGGATTTAGGTGGTGTCACTAGCCTTGTGTACCGAACAAAAGAGTGGAGATAGTACGTCAGGCTGGCTTGGTATGGTAGAACATATAACTAGCAGTACAGGTAGGTATTTCTTGTGACCAGGTCATACAACATGTTGTTATTGGTATCAAGTAGGACACCCCAGACTCGAGGATGATGCGAGGACATGACACGGGAAGCTGAGATAAAAGAAAAAAACACATCTCCGCCTCACCTGTCATCTTATTGTGCGGTAGGAGTATACATGTCGGTCCTCAAACCTACCTAAACTATAATTTTATCCAAGACAACCTTAGAAATACGGGTAAATTAGTTTGATCTTAAGATTCCTATGTAGCCCTTCGACTTACAAAACACAAGCAGGTTTCTTGCTACCATTTGGGGGATACGTATGTGTCTTTACTATTTATTTTCTATCCAGTAGATGTATTGAAACTTGTAGTATGTAAGTAGCGCATGGCAGCTGAACAGTAGATAGGTAGCATGTCTGTTTTAAGGCTCAAGAGTGAGCCTGCCATGATATGTGATATGTTCCGTGCACAGTAAGAGCCACTGTGTATATAATACGATGCATGTGTAGTCAGCCGCCTCCAGCGCATGGTCGATGACCTGTGAGCCAATTGAATTTAACTGGTTTACACGTGTGTATATGTACAGACTGTGCTGCTTTCCTTCTGTCATATCAAACAGAGAACTCATCTAATCCAATCGAACAAACCGGCCCGTGGTTTGGGCGCGTCGCTCGTTTATTGTTGAGTATCTCTGTCGCTATTAGTCTCGGCAAGAAACTAGATCCGAACTTACCGAGACTACCGAAACGATTTGCCGTAGAGATCGCAGACACCTCTGGCTACTCGATCTCGGTTCATTCATTCGCGTTGTTACGATCGTCTGCGCTTCGAGAGAATCTCACCCGCCGAGGGAACCCATCGCTTGCCTTTGCCGCGCCGCCTTGCCGATCTGCGATGTTGTCGTCGCAACCGCTTTGCGGTGCCACATAATCGCCTTGTTCAATACACGTTATGTCTCCAGGGGGCCAAGCTTCTGGCCGTGGCATAGAAACAGGAAGTGTGGACGCTTATCGAAGGAAGAGGGTATGGGCGCGCAAACAATACCGATTTCTGAAAAAGGCTGCGTATGACCATGCCGCGCAGTGGTACCAAGCCTACTTTCTTGAAACCATACTGCGACAGAAGCCTCTGAAACCCTCTAAAGATGGTCGCCATGTTCCCCTACGACTTGACGGCCCTCACCAACCCCTCGTCGACGAGAGACGTGGCCACTCGTACATCTCGAATACGATACGCACATCCCGTTACACTATATACGATTTTATACCGAAGCAACTGATCTTTCAGTTTACAAGGCTGTCTAACGCATATTTCTTGGCTATTGGAATCCCCCAGACCATCCCGGGGTTGAGCACCACTGGAAATTACACCACCATTGTTCCCTTGCTTTTCTTCGTCTTTCTGACTATACTAAAAGAGGGTTATGACGATTATAAGCGACATCGGTTAGATAAGCTTGAGAATGCAAATGTGACGACCGTCTTGAGATCAGCTGCATCGGATGTGGTGACCAGTACCACGAGATGGCCATGGGTCAGTGACAAATCCCGGGTACGAGTATACGAGACCCCGACCGATACCGACGATAAGGATGGTGATTACGGCTGGGCCCAAGTCGAGTGGAGAGATGTCAAGGTTGGTGACATCGTTAAACTGCGACGTGATGAAGCGGTCCCTGCCGATATTGTTCTCCTTCATGCGACGGGTGAGAATGGTATAGCCTATATCGATACTATGGATCTGGATGGCGAAACCAATCTCAAGAGTAGGGAGTCTCTTCGTGACTTTAAGGAATGCGATACGATAGGCGGGCTCCGGTCGATCGTCGCCGAATTTGTGGTCGAGGACCCTAATCCAGACTTGTATCATTTTGATGGCAGGGTAGCAATTAATGGCAAAACGCTCCCTCTTACTTCAAGTGAAGTCATCTATCGTGGGAGTACTATCAGGAACACGAATTCCGTTATCGGCCTCGTTATAAACACCGGAGAAGAGTGCAAGATTCGCATGAATGCAAATCAGCACCCTGATGCAAAGAAACCAGCGCTAGAAGCTATGGCGAACAAAATAGTTCTAACCCTCGTCTTTTACGTCATCGTTCTCACTGCTGGCTGTTCTGCCGGCTATGTCATGTGGCGGTGGGCAACTGAACGCAATTCATGGTACATCTCCAACGCTACAGTTACGCTTAAGCAGATCATTATCGGCTATGCAATTCAGTACAACAACATTGTTCCTTTGTCACTGTACGTAACGTTGGAGTTGACGAGAATCGGCCAGTTGCTCTTGTTAAACGGTGACATAGAGATGTACGATGAAGTAACCGACACGCCGGCTCGCTGCAACACCAACACGATCCTTGAAAATCTTGGTCAAGTTAGCTACGTATTCTCCGACAAGACTGGTACATTGACAGACAACATTATGAAATTTCGAAAAATGAGTATCGCCGGAACGTCTTGGCTTCACGAGATGGATCTTTCCGAGACTCTGGATTCAAATTTGCAGAATGAACAATCCGTCGCAACCCACACTCTCTCCAAAAGCAAGTCTCAGGATGCCCAGAGTGCCCAATATGAAGACATTGAGCTGTTTTCCCTCGCTTCTCCAAACACAGCTGTCTTTCCGACCAGAAGGAGGTCTTCACAATGGAAGTCTACCGGTCGACCTAACAACGCGCAGCCGGATGTCACTACTTCGGACCTTTTGGAGTACATTAGACTTCGCCCCGCTTCATATTTTGCAACTCGGGCCAAAGACTATATATTATGTCTGGCACTGTGTCATACTTGTCTTCCGGAAATCAAGGATGGACAACTTCAATATCAATCTTCATCACCCGACGAACTGGCCCTTGTGCAGGCGGCTAGCGAACTAGGGTATACAGTAACTCACCGGTCCTCTGAATCCGTGACTCTCCGTATCGGTTCAGAAGATGGGAATGAGACACTGGATACCTACAAGATTCTAGACGTTATTGAATTCAGTAGTAAGCGAAAGCGCATGTCCATAATTGTGCGTTACCCCGATGGACGAATCTGCCTCATATGCAAGGGGGCTGATTCGGCAATCATGCCACGGTTGAAGCTAGCTGAATTAGCGAAAGAAAAGGCCACAGAAGTGCGCAAGAGTGTCGATCTTGAACGCGAAATGGCGCGTCGAAGTGAGCAGTTAGAGGTCCGGAATAGTTTCGGTGGACGTCCAAGCTTCACGTTACGCCATAGCTTTATATCAAATCGGGACAGCCTCGATCTGAGTCGGCTAGCAAAGCGACCAGTTCTTGAGCGGAGTAGATCAGTAGAGCCTTCAAGATCTCGATCATCGCAAGACAAGAGCCGACCTTCGCTCAATATCCGCACTACGTCTTTAGATGTGGGCAAGACACTATCGAAACCGAGCCCCTTGACCCCTTTGTCAGCTACTCAAAACAAGTTCAGTTTCCTCGAAGGATCGTCTATATTAGATGAGGCTGCCATTTTCAATCGCTGTTTTAAGCATCTCGACGACTTTGCAACGGAAGGGCTTCGCACTCTCCTTGTCGCTCGTAGATTCATCCCTGAGGCGGAATATACGGAATGGAGAAAAATTTATCACGACGCAACAACTAGTCTAATAGACCGCCAAGACAAGATTGAGGATGCAGGTGAACAAATTGAGCAGACGCTGGATCTTGTTGGAGCAACCGCGATCGAAGACAAACTCCAGCTCGGTGTGCCCGAAACCATTGACAAGCTCCGACGCGCTAATATCAAGATTTGGATGCTGACGGGTGATAAGCGCGAGACTGCCATCAATATTGCGCACTCGGCGCGTATCTGCCGTCCTGGCTCTGATATTTTCATTTTCGATTCCACAAAAGGGGACCTGGAGGGCCAGATTCGTGATGCTACAGAAGATCTACGCAGTACCGTTCACAGCGTTGTTGTGATTGATGGGCAAACACTTGCTTTCGTAGAGAGGTCGCCTATTCTCACTGACCTCTTCTATACCCTCATTCCTACCGTCGACTCTGTCATATGTTGTCGCGCATCGCCAGCTCAAAAGTCCACAATTGTGAAAGCCATCCGTCAACGACTTCCTAAAGCTCTCACATTGGCTATTGGGGATGGAGCAAACGACCTGGCTATGATTTCAGCCTCCCACGTGGGTGTAGGAATATCTGGTAAAGAAGGATTGCAAGCTGCTCGTGTCGCCGATTATGCGATTGCACAATTTCGGTTCTTACAAAGGCTTCTTCTTGTCCATGGTCGTTGGAACTATGTTAGAACCGGAAAATTCATATTAGCGACGTTCTGGAAAGAGATGTTCTTCTATCTGCCTACTGCTATGTACCAAATGTATAATGGCTACACGGGCACGAGTCTATACGAGAGCTTCAGCTTGACAGTTCTCAACATTTTATTCACTAGCTTATGTGTCCTTTGCATGGGCATTTGGGAACAGGATTTGCGGGCGGAAACATTGCTTGCTGTTCCCGAATTATATGTCCACGGTCAGCGAAATCGTGAACTAAACTTCCCTAGATTCATCATCTGGATGACAGGGGCAGTAATTAACGGCACGTTGGTATGGGTGCTGATTTGGCTTGGTTATAATGTCTTCGGCCGACCCCGCGACAATGGTCTCTTTGCCTTTGGCGACCTAGCATTTTCAATTGGCATTTTGTGGACCAATTGGAAACTCTTGTAAGTCTTCTTGAGCCTCGCCGTGCCTAACTAAGTTACTAATCGCCCACTAGTATCATGGAAACGCATTACAAATCGGCCATTATCATCGGCGCTTTTGGTATTACTGTCTCTGGCTGGTGGGCTTGGCAGGCTTTCCTTTCTGGTGTTTACCCTCTCCAGCCAAGTCCGTATGCTGGCCGAGGCGCGTTTGTGAACACGTTCGGCAAAGACACGTTATGGTGGTCTTTGCTCATCGGTGTCCTACTCGTCCTCATCGGCCTAGACATCACATTCAAATTCGTGAAGCGAAATCTTATCGTCTACGGCCTATGGAATTGGCCGCCATGGGGAAGACGAAACGCGGACGACAGCCCGGAGAACTGTGAAAACTGGGACCGCCAGCTCTGGCAAGAGCTAGAGCAGGACCCGGCAGTTCGAGAGCGCCTGCGACAAGCTCTGCTAGACGAAGATTCAGGTCGTCCTGCTACTGTGGAGGAAAGTGATGAGGCAGGCTTAGACCGCGGGATTTGAAGCATATAGAGCGGCGGCAGCATTTACAAAGGCGTTTGGGTATATGTAATGTATTACGTACATGTGATACGCATGAAAGGGGTGTGCGATAGACTTATCCTTCTTTTTTTTCACTTCTTTTGATGGCGATTGTTCCGAAGTATTACGTTGATACCCTCACATACCTGTCATACCATACTTACTAGCTTATCAATACTCATAGACATAGACAACTCTTAGGTTTTGCATATAATATTATTACACGTTTGGGCACTTTGGGGTTTATGCTTAATTGTATTATATTCAGGAATGAGTTCAGATAGTCAGTCTCTTACTAGGTATTCAAGATTTAGTGCATCCCATCCGAAAGAAACAACTAGCTTACACTACTTACTACTTCCTCGCTCCTGATCTCCCCGATCTTCCTATTCGCCATCGCCCCAACCTACCTACCTACCTACCTACCTATTCGTAAACCACATCTGCTCCGAGCAGAATCATAGCGAACGCTAGAGCGGGCTTCTCATGCTCAAGAATGCCTTCCTCGACGGCACGGCGGACGTTGACGGCCAGCTGGTCAATCTCCTCGTCGCTACGCACGGCCATGCACTTGCATCGTGCCGTGTGTGTTATACGCACTGGGACCAGAGATGTGCTGAGGTGGACAACGCAACCCGTGGTTGGGTTTCGGACCGTTGGGGATGAGGGCGGGGTGGTGGTTGTGGTTGTGGCAGGCATTTTGATTTGGTAAAATACGTTTGTACTTACGTTGGTTACCTTATCAAGTATTTGCGTGTAGGTTGGTGTGAATGGGCCTTTGTATCGGATTCTAGGAGTGATGAACAGGGCCGCGGTTGGGTTCCGGATGGGAATGGGGATCGGAATGGTGATGCTAGGAATTAGGAGGATTTCGGGGGGTTTTTATAGGCTATGCCCTTCTCTTTCTCTTAGGATACGACAAGACGATTATTTCTAAACAAGGGCCTTGATCTTGTTGTGCTGCTTTGTTAGGGTTCATTGTGCTAATAAGCCTACGTTGGTATTGGCTTGAGGGAGGCTTTGTAGGGTAGCTGAATAGCGAGCTAATTGGCGAGACGAATGGTCGTGCATGTGGTACGCTCTTTAACATGTTGCTTCCAACGAAATGCGCATAGATCCTGACCGAGAGATGGCGCCCGGCTTTTATTACTATATGTAATACCTCGACCGGTCAGAGGCTGGTTGTTCTCTGACTGGTTGCTGTTGCCCTTTGGGAATGCCGAAATGATGTCATGCGGCACAGTGTTGTTTACGCCGAAGAACATCGCGACGCTATTTTAGTGTATACATTGTGTTACCACATAGATAAAAGTACTTCAGTAGGTAGCATAAAGTTAGCCTCTGTATACTTACCACGTACTTAAGAAAAGGTTAGTTTTTACAACCGGTAGGTAGGTTCCCACAAGCTGTAGAATTCGCGTCTTTGTGAGTTGCTACCCGTATGTATCGTAGTGTTGAGAGGGGAAGCTTCTTGTCACGGTAATATAGAATACCGGCACTTACATAGAATCTCTCAATATACCCACAGGGATTAAATACCTACCAAGGCAGGTAGGGTGGTATTGCATTCGCATTCCTGCAATTACCACAGACCGTTTACCCACTTAGTCTATCTCGCAGGGAGCTTCTCCTGGTTAAATATCGTGATGATCGTGCCCGGGTGTGATTATCCCAGGTTACTATAACGCTGTGGGTCCCACGATCTACTTGGCATAAATCAAATATTAGGTACCGGACCTATACCACGGCAATCGTCGTTGTGCCGGTTGCACAGCTTCCTCGACCCCGATCCCGGGGTGCATGATACCTGCAAGAGGTGGTACCACTAGAGCACCCACTACCCGACCGACGACCATCTTGGTACTGTTGCCAAGAATCGTCGGAGTAGTGCTATGCGATATAGCTAGGTAGAGCTTTGACTTGACTTGACTAGGTATAAATAACGTGGTATGCGCCGCGCTCGGCCATGAGGAGACACGAGCACACGTCCTATTCTCCAGACGGGCTGAGGAAGGAATCTGCCAAGAGTGCCGAAGACGCCGAAAAGAAAAAAGCAACTTCGAAGATGGCCTATCTCCCCTTCGCGCTAACTGTGCTATCAGCCGGCGTGGCTATTGCGGCTTACAACGATCTCCCTCACCGGAGATCCGAGATACCAGCTCAGGCTCAGTTCATCGACCAGAAAGCATTCAATGTCCTGCCCTCTGTCTTACCGCCAAGCGAGTTTAACCTGACGAATGTAAGCGAACTATCCCTATGAGTGATATAGATAGTAATGATAATTGACTGTAATCTAGGTATTTGTCCCTCCCGGCTATAGCCTCGATGCTCTCAAAGAGAAGCCTTTCCATGTCTACGATGACGAATTCTATGATGTGATCGGACCCAATCCCACCTTAACGCTCATCGCGAGTAGTGAGACGGATCCTCTGTTTCATGAGGCTGTAGTGTGGTATGATACGGATCCAAGATATGGCGATAGGGATTCAAATTTGACTCAATTGGATTTAGGTACCCTCCAACTAACGAGATGTTCTTCGTCCAAAATGCCGGCGCGNCGGCCGCTGGCACAGGTACGTAGAAGCTCGCCAATAATTGCTGTCTTCTACTTTGTTATTAAAAACACGGCGTTAACATGTCTCGGCGAAGGTCTGAACAAGTCCGCCATCATACAGAAAATAAGTCTTGACGAAGCGGAGGCTGTCTCTGCTAAGCGGAATGCGACGGGCTTGGTCAAGGTCCACGTCGTCAACTCGAACCCCATGGTTTTAAACCCCAATGGTAAGCTTTATGGAAAAGACACTATCATCTGGATGAGTGTGAGGGGAAGTTGACTGAGTTGACCTATTGATGTAGGTGCGATAAACTACAAGGGCCAGATTCTCTTCGCTGCCGAAGGCCAAGGAGCATACAAGACATCAGAACTTGTGATTATGAACCCCAGAGAGCCATACAACACGACAGGTAATGATAACGCTGGACTATATCCTCAATTGAATTCTCACTAATACCGAATCTCAAAAGTCCTCCTAAATAACTTTTTCGGCCGCCAATTCAACTCTCTTAATGACATGTCCATCAACCCGCGGAATAAGGACGTGTATTTTACAGACCCCATCTACGGCGCCCTCCAGGACTTCAGACCCAAGGAAGGGCTGCCACACCAAGTATACCGATACAACGACAAAACTGGCGCCGTCACGGTCGTTGCCGACGGACTTAACCAACCTAATGGTGCGTTTCCACTAAGTTAAAGAACATCTCTGGTATTTAATACTGACGCTATCTCATAGGAATTGTATTCTCCCCTAGCGGCTCGCACGCGTATATCGCCGATACCGGAGCTCAAGGCGGCTTCTGGGGAATCAACTCGACTTCACCATCTACTATGTAAGCTCACACCATACTGTCGAGTATACTAATAATTGCCGTGAAGTGACTAATTCGGATCCTAGTTACCGATATGATGTTGCGAAAGACGGCACTTTTTCAAACCGCCAAACCTTTGCCTATACCCCCTCCGGAGTCCCAGACGGTATGCATACCCAATATCTGTCTACACCATTGACTATACTGACGAAACCCTAAACGTTTTAGGCATCCACGTTGACACCAAAGGCCGTCTCTACGCTGGCTGCGGGGATGGCGTTCATGTCTACAACCCCTCAGGAACACTAATCGGCAAAATCTTCCTCGGCGAAACATCAGCTAACTTCAACTTTGCCGGAGATGGAGGCATGGTCATCTGCGCGGAGACAAGCCTCTTCTACGCGAAAATCGCGGTTGGTAGCGGCGCGTACACGGGCGACTTGTAGCTTTCGCCAGCCCCAAAGAAAGGGCCACGCGCATGATTTTGTAGTGCAGAAAAGTAACACAGTGTAGATATAGATAGCGCATGCGAACATAATTATGACTGATCATCGACCAACGAGTTTTATTCGTATAATTAAATGCTACTGACCTACTTCTTCAGCGAATCGATATACTCCTTCACAATATCCTCTCCGCTCTCATCCTTCGTCAATCCCAGCCTTAACGGCGTGCTGACGTCGAAATCCGGCGACCAGCTCCGTAGGATGCGCTCTAACTCCGGTATTGTCTCCTCCTTCAGCAACTTGAGCTTATCCTCTCCACCATGCTTCGCCAGCGCATCCATAAGCTCCTGTATCGAGACGGAAACACCAGGGACGTTGATGTGGCGGATGTGCTTGGGCATCTTCTCCGAATCCATATGCAGCACGCGGAAGAGATTCTCCTGCAGCTTGCTCGGCGAGCACAGGAACGAGCGAAACCCGCGATCGCGCAGCGGGATCAC
>JAPUUL010000766.1:0-14157 GCA_029590625.1 Lasiodiplodia mahajangana
GTATTCACGGCATCACCGAGCGCGACTTCTTGCTGCTCATGGAACAGGCTATGAAGCCCGGCCGTGTGGGCGACTGGCGGCTGGATCCCGAAGCGAAGAATTTCCTGGTCAGCGGCCTCGAGCCGGCCAAGTTGGCAGCAGACCTCGACGTACACGGCTTCCGCTTCTGGCTCCAGCCCCGCGTTGGGCCGCTACTGACGGCAATCCAGCGCAAGANGTGAGGGATCGGGGCGTGGGGGCGCAGGAGGCGCAAAGGCTGTTCTTGGTCTAGATGACCTCCTCGAAGCGACCGTGGAGAAGTTTGCTAAGACGTTCATGATCCCTAGCGATGATGTCGATCCATCGAAGCCGCTGGTGGCCTACGGCATGGACAGCATGATTGGAACAGCGCTACGCAACTGGGTTTTCTCGACCTTTGGCGTCGATATACCAGCTTCGGATTTCATGGGCCCAGTTCTCACTGCGCAGTCTCTCGCAGAGAAAATCTTCGCAGGCCGCTCATGAGATATGACACATGAGACTTGATATTGATAAAATTGGTGCTTAAAGAAAAAAATATTCCCATTTTCTCTAGACTTGTATCGCCCCCTTATGTGACTTTCTACGATTTGGATTGGATGAAATCCAGCACGTCTTGACTATTTTTGTACATGAAGTTGCATCATCAAATATCGCGGTTAAATTACATACCTAGAAGTACCTACCATAAAATGCCGGTGTCAATCCCTTCTAGGCATTATCTACCTAGACCAGCCTAGCGCTAGATAGTATTTGTATCCTTACTTGGCTGCTCGAGATTTAATCCCCGGCGCCCCTCTCAGCCACAAGACAGCCCTGATCGGTCACCTCGTATTCCTCTCTCTCTCTCTCTCTCTCTCCTCCTAATACCTTGGTCCGGGAACCAGGATACCGCATAAGTCAAACGCATAGGTAAGTAATACGCTGCACGGATAAGAGGTTGTTCCCTTTATTGAAGCAGGTGATATGGTAGATACATAATTCCTTGTATCCTCTCAGCGCCATAGTCGCGTTATCCAACTAACCTCCTTTGTCGCCTCGGCGTGTTAGTTCATCGTTGGCACCACAAGATAGCTAAGTAGTAATCCATATCTCATCGCCACTCTTCGTTAATCTCACGCGCTCACCGTGAACACACGCCTCCTGTGTGTGTGGCCTAGCTCATTTCATACAATTGCAACCTTTTCAAGCATCTATCTTGCCTTCTCCATCTCTTCGTAGTTTTCTATAGGTACATACGTAAAAGCACCCGTCATATCATTTAGAGGCTATCATTTCGATGGAGCTTGTAGCTTTCGAGTATAGATATAGACCCGCATAGACGTTACAGGTCATCACACGACCACAACGCTTCTAGTCGTTCCGCGACCAAGAGCCGCCGATAGCGAAGCACAGGAGGCGAGACAGCGTTTGCGAGATAGTTTGATTAATATAGGCCGCCGAATAAGCGGACCGTTAGGATGGAGCTCCATTAACATCCTTCGCACTGTTAGCTTGCAGGCAATCCCAACCAAGCCATAATACCTACCGTCTCAGTACCACTAAAAGTAGGCAACGGGTCCCAGAACTCAGAAATCCGATCGTCCAGTTGCCAGAAAATGTCTATCGGAAGTTGATCTAGGCGTGGAGGCTGGCCGGTGGAATCGGGAGTCGAATTCTGTTGCGGGGAAAGCCCGATATTATAGTATGGCGAGTTTAATCTCTCGATTGCTTGCGAAAACAGGCCGTGTACAAACGTTGCTGAGGGATAGACATTCTGGATTTTTCTCAGGACTATCATAAAGAGGTCTAGCTTATTTAGACTCGACTGTCTTATTAGAGGGTCGGGTGATTTGGATTCAAGGAGATGGCTGTTCATAGCTGGCACAAGCACAGGTACCCTAGAATGAATTAATCTTTGTCATATAGAGTGGAAGAGGCCATCTAGTCCGTTCACGTACGTCATAGGGCCTATATAGCCGATGAGTTGATCGCTAATTACTTTATCTAATATAGTATTCGCGTTCACGGCGGCCGTCCGGATCTTCTGATGCACGAGGGCAAACCACGCATCCTCTTGATCAAACGGAACGTCCGTCGCAGCTCTCTTAGAATAGGGCCGCCATAAAGCAATCATTGCGGCGCTATTCAAAACTTTATCAGCTGCCAATTCGACGGCAGAAAGGCGGGAGTATAGAAAAACCTACTTAAAGTGAAGCCGTAGATGATATGAGTAGAAAGATAGACCCGGGCTGGCGTCGGCAGGCCGTTCACCAGCCAGTTTGATACAGCGCAAAAGATCTTGTTCGGTTGCTTCAACCCAGGTACGTGAAGGCAAGGGCCCAGTGGGGGAATAGTTTTCGGTGAGGATTGAACCCAACACTTTGCTCAGATGGAGGAGGACCACCCAGTGCTCCGCAAGTTGCCGAAAGTCGGGTGGCATATATATAGACCGGAGTACAGGGGGCAAGTCGCTAAAATCATTGGTTAAATCGCCCGCCGAAGGCATCGGAGTGTCACAATCGCGGATGTTAATGCGCATGGGACGACCCATACCGAAGCTCAACCAGCGGTCGCGGAAAAAGCAGCCTAGAGCATTTGACGAAGATTAGACGACTTTAACTCAGCGGTGCCCGGAGAGAGAGAGAAGGGGGAGCCAAACACCAAAAGGGAATAGGAGGTCGGACGTACTCCACCAAATACGTCGCCACAGCTGACGTTGCCGGTCGGAGAGGCGCGTATTATATTGGCCGCAGTCGGGATCCCGGTTCAGTCCCAGGGTCTGAGATAAACTGATGGCAATTCCCATCCAATGCCACGACTCTGTACGTTCGCCCAAGTCGGAGTACCAGAAAGCCAGTAGGCTTACGGATTGAATGATGGAGATGCGATCTTTCTCCCAGCCGTTGTCGTAGAGGCACTAAACACGTAAGCAACACACTTAATCGAGAGAGAAGGCGGGTGAAGTAGGCGATGATGACTTACCTTGGCACGTGTGAACATAGCCTTCTTCATCTCTTTGTGGGATTGGTAGCCAGCTTGGCGTACGACTGCCATGTCCACATGCTGTATTACACTCAATATCATGAAAAAAAGGCATGAATGAGGTGAACTATTGGGAGGCTCCGACTTACATTGGCTGCCACCGAGAACATACTCCACAGAAGCGGTAGCTTGACTGAAGAAACACCACCGTTGCGAAAAGAAGTGAGCACGGCTGCAGCATCGACGACTGGCAATATTGGATGGATATGGTGGAAGTACGCTGTCAAGAGCGCCTGGCAAACAGGCTCACTAGGGACTGAAAAGACGCCTTTGGAACGCAGATAGGCCACGTCTTGGGGCATCAAATCATGCCCAGCAGCCATATACGGCAGGCCGTAATGCTGTGGCGATCCGCCTGGCTCACCCACGATATCTAGAATGTAGCCAATTCCTTGCGGACCACCTATATGGAAGAGCTATTAGCCGGGAGGTTGGTCGACAGAAGCAAAGCAGTCATAAAAAAAAGTAATATACGGTAATGTCAACCCCCATAGGAAAATGGCGTATTTAAGAGCTCACCCAAGGCGAGAGACACTCTCATTAGAGCATCTTTTCATCCTCGTCTTGCACTTCACATGACAGCGTTCTGGTATACAGGCGCCTCGATACCGTAGCTTCGTGCATTTCCCCTGAGAGCTCCCGCTTTCCCACTTGGTGCGCTGAGACCAGGCTGTGCGCATCGCGAGACAATTTCACAATTCAATCAAGATTGGTCTGTCTTTTCGTGCTTACCAACATAAAACGTCTCAGTCGTAGCTTCAGCAGTGTCCTCCATAATTGATGAGGCCAAGGACTCAATTGCATAGTCGTCTAGCCCCCGTTCCCCCACGCCATGGTTCGGGCTCATGGTGTGATCAGCGTCGATTACAGTTTCGCGATCCACATCATCTCCCTTACCGCGGGGGAGAACAAAGGGCATGAGTGCAGCAGACGTAGCCAAGGGAGTCGATATCGGGATCGCGGTCGAGGGCTCGGAGCGTGCTATGGGCGCAGGAAAGTCGCTCGACGACGAGGATGTCGATGTGGCGCCCGTGGGGTCCTGGCCAGGCGGTATCTCATTGGACTGTGGCTGAGTAGTGCTACNGGGCTCTCAGTACAGGAAGACGACGTGGTGGCAGTGAGGGGAGGAATGGGGACGAAAAGGCATGGCATGGTCTATTGCGCCGGAGGGGGGGACTTCTCGGTTCTCGGCACAAGAGCTATCTACTTACGCTCGCCGTTTCCGGCCGCTAACTTCACAGCAGTGGCCATCGCGCACACAGTTTAGGCATGGGATGCCGACTGCTGTGACATTGCACTTGACTTTGCGTTGCCGACAGACCCGGCAGGCGGTTGGAGCTCGTCTCCGAACATGGGAGACGGAGATAGAGGCAGGAGATAGCGACTCTCGCATCGACTCTCGAGTCTGGGCGGGATCCATTGTAGTCTTGTTCTACGGGTGCAGCACGAACGTCTCTCTTCCTCTCCCTCCGTAGAACAAAACCCCGTAGAAGAAGAAGATAAAACGTAGTTCGCGAGGAATTTGTCCGTCATTCCGCCGGGGCATATGGAGAAGACATATTTCCCACCAGCAGACACTTGATCCTTCTAAGCGACCGATAGGGCCGAGACCATCTGAAGCCTGCTCTATCTAGAAGCCGGCTGCCAGCATAACTTCACCGATGCGGTAGTCAAGTCAGCAAACACTGCCATCCCTTAGCCCTATCACCGGATTACACACGGATCGGTACACCTATGCAGATTATTCAGCACAGGCCTTGCAGCTCGCCAGGTCTCCCGGTCCTGCTGGGCTGCCTGCGCAGGTATGTAGCATAGACCTGCTCGGCTTGCTCCCAGAAAAGTGCCATACGCCGGGAGGGCGAGTGCGCCAGAAGCCTACGCACACATGCGCTACACGTGTCGTGTATCTGGGTAGGTATCTATGCTCCCTAGCATAGGTAAGCCGTGCCACTGGCGCTAACACGCCACCCGAGGACGGCATATTGCTAGCGCTTTGGAATTGTAGTAAGCCCTGTCTGGCGTTTTACCAGGCCATCCCGTCGGAGGATGCCAGAGGATGCGGGTGCGTTACACTATGAGCAGATCCCGCGGTAAATGCTAAGTAACGCCGTAACAGTGATGTAGATGGTTTACGTAGGCAGGTTGGTCATGTAGCTGTAGCAGGCCGTCGAGGTGTAGGTATCTTTCTCTATGCGGGACGAAATACCTCTCTATATTCATAGCCACGTGGTTGACCACAGGCGAGCTGTTCAAGCCCAGGCTCTCCGTTCTATTTGCGCTCTTGGCACTCCACACCAAGCTGCAAATAGCCTACCTACTACCGATACATAGGTATCTCATCCACCTACTGTAAGTAGTAGATGGAAGTGCTAGATCTGCCCATCTGAGAGCTAAAAATGTTGCACCCGTCCTCCTCCATACACTACCTACCTATCTATCCACGAGGTATCTACACTAATCTAGCTACCCTTGTGAGTTTGCGAGGGGCGGGCGCTTTTCTACCTGGTCAACGCTAGGAAGTGTATGTAGTCGGGACCTTGTCTAGCGCGAGCGTATGGTGAAGCCCACCCCAGAGCTCACCCCTTGCCCTGGCAGATAAGTAAGGTTTAGTCACCCGTGCGGTAACGCTAGAATCGGCGGTGGGCTAATTGAATCGTCCCACCACAGAAGACACTGACGAAATATCTACTGTTTATTACTGGCTACGACACAGAACAATGAGTTGGGGTTCGGCGGATCCGCCCGACGCGGAGAAATGTTTTGGGAATAGGGGTTCTAGGCAAAGAACCGTGTTGCTTATTATCTCGATATGATTGGTCTAACATTGTAGACTCTAGACTGGAATTGTGTATCTACTCACAAGCCTATAATGTTCAGAAGCTCTATAAGCTAGGTATGCGTGCAATTCGAGCGCGTGGAGATCAGAGCACACACCAAGACGAAACACGCCCCCAAATCATACAATATCGTACTGTGTTATACTATATAACGCCATAGTACTCCTTTGCAGTCTCGCTTACACGAGACGATAGTGTCAGTGCCTAGATATGTACGCTGTTCGCAGTAGTACATAGATCAGGACCAGATCTTCCCCCAATCCCAACTCAATCGCAAGAAAATACCTAATGAAGTTAGACTTCGCTCCAATCTCCAGGTATTTCATTTACAAAATGGATAGACCTACTTATACCTGTATACCAACACCCTCTCACTAGGCGGTTACTCTAATTAAATAGCAGTTTGGTAGCGGTATTCGACCGGCAGCGCTCAGGGATCTTCATGCAGAGTCGGAGCCATTGCCGCAGCCATAAAGGTATCTACATACATACCTAGGTATGCTGCTGTGCCTCAGGTGTCCCTGTTTCACATGTAGTTCGGATCGCTTTGTCTAGAATTTGCTCACCTACATGGAATCCAGGCCATCCTTCTCGTGCGACGTGATCTTTACCAGTCAAGAGCAATACAACATACCTACTCAACGCGGTTCAAGATAGACGCCATCTTACTACTTGATCAGCTTTGTGGTACAAAGCCTCTCATTCTCTCTACCTACGTACTGTTTATTGCCAATTCTTATGGGATAAGATAATACAGGAGACAATATGACTATTTGCGGCGCATCCTTAGCGGTATGCATACATACGCTCGCACAGATCATACATAGGTAGACACCCTCGATCCTTGCGGTTCGAAGGGGAAGGTATATGATATAGCGCGCTTTTAAATGTTTCTCCTTGACTTTTCTAGAAGGTTGCTACCGTCGCAACGTAACAACTATCAGTCTTGCGTGAGGCACATACACTAATCGGTTCATCCGTACCATCTAAACACACGTGGTAGGCCAGGTTACCTAGCTTATTTCTGATTTCCTACATTATTAGGGTCCACCACGTGTCTATTGCGGGGATGGGCGCTCTTGATGCTCATTTGCGAGGTATAGAATACCTACCTACCTATCTACCCAGACAAGGTTGCTTCCTCTCACGTTTCGTTAGTCTGACGAGGCTCCAGGTTCAAATATAGATAGCCAAGATGGCTCATCCGCCGTCTTTGTAAGCCTACTTGGCACCAGTATGACCACCTCGTCCCGTACTAGTCCGGCCTCAAGCGATTTCTTTATGCAAGTCTGTAATTCACTTCCAGGAGAAATTGACAGAGTCCTAGAAGGCCCGGACAAGCATCGTTAGTCTCCTCTTAGAGACGCCATAGCGGCTTTTATCAAATAGGTAGCCCGATCCCAAGAGCTAGTACAGAACTCCTCAATCTCGCGAGTCCAACTCCGTCTCCATCGGAAGCGGCGATGGCACGATGCTGACGGCCGCCCCAAGCGTCAGCCATTTCAAAATGACCTACCTGTTTATTATCACTAGAATCAGCACCCGCACGGAGCGTCTTGTTTATAATTATTTTACCCGCTTAATAGTAAGCATCGCAATCGTCATTCTTTCATCATCAGAGACTATTTACTAGATATATTTATAGTGACCGGTGGACTTTTATTCAAGGAGGATCCTTCCGGAGCAGCAATTCTCCCATTTTATCAATCCATTACATAAATCAGAGCTATTGGTAAATGGGTCGCAAATACTTGAAATATGTTGTGACCATCGCATAATCCTACTTTTTGACATTCCTATATGGTCGTGGTTGCTTGCCAGAGATTGATTTACCGACATTTCGATCACGCCCACAGCTACACCAGAAGGAATTCGTCCAGACTACTCTTGTTACATCCCCCAGTTGTCTTTCCCAAGTGGGCATCGCTCTCTCCACCACATATTCCCTTATAAGCTATTCTAATATCAACCGCTAGGAGAGTCATACACTATATGCCGTTTAGCATCTTTCCTAAATATCTCGTCTTACCCTCCCCCACCTACATCTTATTAACACACCTCGGGCGCTTATCACGCCCCATCTTCCCTACGCCATTAGTGTTTAATGCAGAGGCGTGTAGAACCTCTACATATTGCGATACAGGACGTTATTTAGTTCGGAGGGTCCATTGCAAGATATTTCCCAGCGAATAGGTAATCGATCGATAGTGCTGACTATTTTGTCTAGTATATCGTCCCAGTCTTAAGCGAATGCAAAAGAGGTTGTCCGCCCAATACTGCGCAGAAATTAATGTAGAGTGTCCATTTGTCTACAACTTAAGTGCTAGGTTCATTAAAGAAGTCCAAATGGAAAAGGCAGCATAACGATCAGAGGTAAAGAGCTTTGGAAAGACTCGGTTGTGACTACATGGGATGTCTCGTAGTCACAGATCCCGATGATTGTGGCTGTAGTTGTTTGCAAGCATAACTGTCTTATATCAGGGAAACAACGTAGTCGCGCACGAGGTTCATGTAGTGTACCATCAAGGCTTCTAATAAGAGGCGTCGTTTGAGTCACGCTGTCCGTGGAGCTATGACTCTCAAGGCCTAGACCGCAGGGACACATGGTTCACCTATGTAAATCTAGATCGGGTGATGTCATATAACAGATGTCCGAATAGAAAAGGGGGGAGTATCAACCCTACCATAATAAGTCCCGCGGGGTGTAAGTAAGATGTCTCCCTCCATAACCAAACGGGCGGTAACAGGAGATAAGCACCCAACGAGTTCTACTAGGAAGCATCAACGCCACACCCCCTCTTATGTCAGGGAAATATGACTTCTATGAAGACCATCAAATCAAAATTTCATTGACAAGGTGTAGAATAAGCTATTGCCTTGGATACATTACAGTGCCGTCATTCTACCTTCAGACCCCTTTAGGATCGAACAAGAAGCAACTATGTATCACGGAAAAATCAAGTCATAGTATATACCACCAAGCCCTCCATCAAATCCAAGTTGGTGGGCGGTTCCGTACGAGCTGAGTAATGTCACACAGTCAGAAGTCACTACACCAGACACCAGTGGTGCTCTATTTCGCAGCATTTCTGACAAATCGATTTCGAACTGCGAAACTCCTATTCTGTGCCACATGTTCCCAATTCGGCAGTCCGCTAGATCCGATCAATATAGACAGTTAGATCGGTAGGTTCGTGTCAGACGGTTAGAAGCTGACACCCGACCTCGGAGAAGGCTGTACGCCACACTTAGCCAATAAGGGGTCTTATATTAGAGACCTTTTTAGGACCGACGGAAACCATCGTAGTTGCACGGCGACCATTGGAAAATTCACGAGACCTTTAGCTGTCTTATGGATACTATCCTTAAGAATCAATGAACTTTACCTTATAACTACAAATAGGTATGGATTTCATAGCTGAAAGGGACAACGAACCATAGACCTCAGGGGCCGCCGAAGAATCAATAGCTGAATAGAAACTACTGTTCTAAGTCCCATTACATAAGCCCTATTAGTTAGTAGGTCAAACAGCCAAATAAACTGGTTAGGCTACACGCCACGTATTATAGCCAATAGAGCTCCTGTACTAGAGATATCGCTTAGAACTACCAAGACCTTGTTCCTCGTTGTAAAAAAACTCTTAGGGGATACTAGGCAACGAAGCTTCCAAGACCATCTCTAGAAGGACACTAAAAAAGACCCATCCATAGGAATTATCAAGAATATATAATGGTTTGATCCTTATCAAGACGTCTAGTGCGCGACACTTGCCCTTTCCTCGCACCCAGTTATACATACACAATAGAGTCGGTAATAGCTACACAGTTATTATTTATCAATAATATATACACTAGAACTTGCAAGTATAAATAAGTCGGGATCTCCTAAACCAGGAGAATAGGAGATCAATAAACCCTCAAGACCCAAGAGGATTATTAGCTGATCCGAACCGCTATTTCGAGCCCCTTTCAATAAGCCTTTGCCACATTGAGAGGTATTCCCGGCGGGTGTAGGGTTATAATGTTAACCATATATATCTCCAAGTCCCGGTGGTTAAGTATTTCAAAATGTACATTTCCGTGGAGGGAGTAGATAGGTAGCACTATCTAGTGTGTATAGCTATATATCGGGGGCGCTCCTCTAGTTGAATCCAGTTTAGCAAAGCTTACGTACCTAGCTAACCTAGCACGAATCAGCAACGAAGGCAATTAATTAACTTGAGGTAGTTGGTAAATATTATGCTTAAATTTATATTATACGTTTCATTTTCGTTTAACCTTGTCAACAGTTCGGTGCATAGTTAACTACAATACTTTTATTTTTTTAAGACCCACGAACAATCATGCAAAAGGCGTTTTAATATTAACCAGCTCTCACATATTTAAAGTAGTTATACGAGCTTTACAATTTGCCAGTCTCCTTATATTATTTGCCTTCGTCCCCTTTAAGAAATTTAATACAGCAAGACTTAAAAGGTGCTTATCTGTGATCATCATCTTTCCATAGCTTCTTTTTATGGCCTTGTACTTAATAAATGTTATAGCTGTAAGGAACTTTGTCCCGTAAGTAGTACACTACCTATATAGAGTTATCCTCGTCCATGCTGATAGATCTTTTTTTAAATGCTAATCCCCTTTCGAAACGTCGCATTGGCTTCATGCTAGTATTCCTATGCCATTCGTACAAATAAAGTTTTAGGTATTAAAGTTAAAGCTAATGTAGTTGCCTCGCCCTCTTGTTCGTTATTTGATAAGCGCTTGTTAGTATTATTCATTTAGCACAGGCAGGATTTAACATTAAGAAACACTCAAGACCCTTAGAACCTAAAGCTTTATAGCATTTATAAAGGGTGCAAAAAGTAAACATTCGCATAACAATAAACCAGAGTTAACAAACCTAAAAATGTTTAAGAGAAATAAATAATGGGTGAGATGTTAGTATCGGGGTTATACGGCAGCTGCCTCAAAGCGGCAAAACCTGAGTGTCAAGCTACTTGTACTAAGATAGGCCAAAGCAATATTACTAAGCTATGGTGAAGGTTCCCTAGTCCCCCAGGAATAACTAGTAAACGATACACAAGATGCTATTTATGAAACTATAGTGTTGCCGATCCTTGGGACACTGAGTGATGATTTGTGGCAGGCGTCATCATCAATGAACTAAACGCTTAAGCGCAGACGACAATTTCCATCAACCCGTGATATCTAACAGATCGAGGTTGCCAGAACAAAGGTGTCTTAAAGCAGATAGAGAGGCTAATCACTTGCTAAGTAGAAGTGAAGTTTAGAGTCCAATAGAATATCCATCGATTTACGATCCTCTCATATCACATCCTGAGGCTTGAGGCGGTATTTCGATAATTTCCACGAGGCTATCGACGCCTCTAACTCCTTAAAATAAGTCGATCTGCTTATTTTCGAGACTTTAGCAATGAATATTTACTGACAATGACAGGGTCGGACAGTGATTTAGCCGCCATCTTCACAATCTCTAGAGTCTTGAAGAAGCGATATGCCATGCATCCTCTTACACATTCTCATTATTCAAAGAAATGAGACTTGCAGGTTTAAGGAAATCTAACCCGAAATTGAGACTAATGATCATATGTCTCGATGGTCCCCCGGAGTGGCATTCGGGGTGCCCACCCGTTCACGTTAAAACTTAGTCTCACACGTGGGAGATCGCTCCACCGACTAGCTGCTCATTTTTGAGCCTCGGTAAAAGTCACAGCTGAGCTTTCTTAGCGCCGAGAACGTTGAAACTCGTATATTCGGTAATATAGCCGGCCGTTTACTAAGGACTTGCCCCTCGGGTTCTAGCCTGGCCAAGAACTCTTAAGGTAAGGGTTAGTAGAGCCCCTGAGATGCTGGGCTTTCGGAGCTGAAAATGGGAGGATACAACAAGGACCTCTCAACAAGACTCGTGTCTTTTCCATGTTCGGGGGAGGTAGAGCATAGCTACATAGACATGCCTAATCTCAACGCGCTGCCGTAGTGACTGGCAATGAGGTGAACTACAGCGACGTCTACTAAAACGACCGAAACTATATAGATAAGACTAATCTTTCAGGTGTGTGTGTGTGTGTGTGTGTGTGTGTGTTCTCATACTAGAGCAGTGAAATCACTGCCGGATGCACCAAAGCTAAGGAGCCAAACAAAAAAAACACGGCGAACGGTTTACAAATTCGGCTCTAATGCTGAATACGAGAAGAGAATTTCCCAGTGGGACTTGCCAAGACGAATTATCAGATGCCCAGAGAATTTATCTAATCTAAAATCTAATCATGCAAATCTGACAAGCTTCTAGGTGGAGTTATATCTGCAACGCTAGTTTCGACTCAGCTTAGTACTATCTCACCTGGGAATAGTTCACCATCACAGATCCGAACCCCTCAGGTTCCAGGGGAAAGGGTCTTACCACAAACGGCGCTAAAGAGCCTCGCTGTTAGTCGGTCTAAGCTGAGCATGGCAAGTCGTTAAGGCACAATCGTTTGCTGAATTGGACCAACAGGGCACAACGTACGATCTCGAAGGACGGAAGCTGACAAACTGCATAGATGAAATGTCAAACGTGTTCAAAACCTCGCTTCGGCGCACTTGTACTATCTTTGTAGGATCAGTGGCATCCCTGCTCGTCATCGGTTGGTCACGGAATGGTGCCGCCTCTGAACAATCCCATTCAGGCTGCGCTGAATATTAGCACCGATATACATGCACTTGCGAAGAGGTTAGGGGAAAAACTATTTAAAGGTGGCTTGTTGGTAATGATGGGTTTTGAATAGGGAAGCTTCATGTTCTTCTAGCCCTTATATCGCACATTTATCGTCGCTCTTGTTTACGCCGAGATACTCACGCAACGTTCCCAGCTCCCCATAAAGTCGAGATGGGCCTAGTCGTTCTTCCGGCGCTGATTCCGGATATACGCCGCGTCTACGAGGTGTATTTCTCGGCATTTGAAAACGATTACATGGGTTCCATTATGCTCAAAATACTATTTCCTGCCCCCATCAACGATGAATTCAAGGCGGCGCACGCGACTAGCGCCCTTCAATGGTGGCACACCTGCGACTATCAGTATACAATGAAATGTGTTGATACAGACACAGGCGAGATCATTGGCATGGGTCTAGGCGATATACTCGTGAAACCAAGAANCCCAGAGGAGCGCCGGAATCACGGCGCTCCGTGGCTCGAGGGCGAGCAGCGAGAACGGGCTGAAAAGGTCTTGAACCCGCTCTGGGAAGTCCGGGAGAAATTTTTCGGCGGCCAACCCCACATCTGTCAGTTTGCTAAAAACCATCATCACCTTAGGTATTCCATAGTCCCTTGATGCTAATGCCTAAGGCGGGTGTTCTAGACAGCCATGTGATCGCGGTCGATCCCAAGTACCAGGGCCGAAAAGCTGGTGCCGCGTTCTGCGAGTGGGCTCTCGACATCGGCAACAGGAGCAACCTGCCTGTTTATTTCGAATCCTCGCCTTCAACGGTGAACCTTTACAAAAAGATGGGGTTCGAGCTGTTGCCGGAAACGATCGTGCACAAGGCCGAGACCCTAGGCACCGACACCGATATCGAGGTGCCGTTAATGGTCAAAATGCCATCAGCGGCAGGAAGCATGACATTCGAAGAGTGGAGAAGCTCAGGCTATCCAAGCTTCCAGAAGCTGCAGGAGGCACGCCATGGAAGCGAGCATGGCGGGCAGACCAAGCAAAACGCTATGACGGCAAAAGTGGCATCAATAAGCGAACCTGCGCTACCTATGATAGTTTGAGGGGACATTACTATGCATGTACTTAGCGTAGGACATTACACATGAACTACATACCGTTCGAACCGGGAGACTGGTACCTTGGCTATGCTACGGAGTACCAATCGAGTTAATATAAGCACCAGCCTCCTTTTAGGACTAGTATTGTCAGTACCAGATCTTGGCACATTTTATCTAATCGATCTGATAAGATTCCCAGTCCACGAGCATGGATCACCGCGTTCGGAAGGACATTCAAGCTGGTGGAGTTCACCCTAGCATGTCCATTCCTTGTATGGTGCTCAGCTTCTACTTTAGTCGGCTAGCTAGGCATCCAGATTGTGTAATCTCTTTCCCATCCTCCTTCGCTTCGAGTTTCATTCATTCCAGGCCCTTCCGCTTGCTTTACAATCATGTTCGAAAAAACAGCCTTATATTTCAAGCTCGCGGCCTATATATTTGATATCATCGGACAGGAGCTCGGGCGCGTGGCCAGGACGGCTTGGATTCACCGCCAAGCTCGTTTGTTCGG
>JAPUUL010000767.1:0-14154 GCA_029590625.1 Lasiodiplodia mahajangana
CGAGGAGGAAGTCGAGCCCCGAGACCACGTTCTTGACTTGGTAGGTTCCATTAGTGCCAACGCCGTCCTCTTTCTCCCCATCTGCCGGGCTTTTCGGATTGGCAATCACCTGGGCCGCAGCGAAGAGAGCAGGTAAGACGACTGCAGCCGAGTGCAAGGGTGCTCCGCTGTGGTAATCATCAAGTTCTGTGGCTTGAATGAATGCACCATTCAACACGGCAGCAGCTAAAGGACCTAGAGACTATAGACATGGTGTGTTAGGAAAGCTAGAAGAGAGCGATAAAGACGTGATGAATGTCACCTTTTCGTATCCTATGACAGTACAGTATCCAGATGGCTCAAAATCCAAGACTGAGGCCACGCACTCTTCAGACCATGGCACCCGAGCACCAACCAATCCACAGACAACACCGTCAAGAATCAAGTGCTTGGCTCGTTCTACTACATCCGTGGGTATATCCTTCAACTGAAGACCCGTGATCCATCTAGAAAGCTGAGACGTCACCCCATTGTTCTCATCTAGAGCGGGGTCCTGAGAATGAATATCGTNGGGGGGCTGAGACTACCATTATGACAAGTATTATTGCTAATCTGTATGGTATGATTCAGTTGGTGCGGACCGTCTATGATCATGGGAGACGTAGTTTCTAATGCCATTCATCACCATAATGTACCTAAGACATACCTACGCTAAGCCAAGAAATCTACAGCATTCTACCCTATCGACATGAGCCAACTCCTGAACTTGTGTCTAAGACCTACACATGGAGCTCGGCCGACGGATCCCCAGTGCCATCAAGCGGACCTACCATCCGGTCCCGGCACGTAGATTCTATGTATCACTAGCGGCACTTTTCGGCACAGTCGGGGATCTGGGCACAGAGCAGGTGTCCGATACAGCACCGACACCAGGTATCGTGTTCAGCCCATGGTCACCACTGTGGTTGGATCCATATTTTGGCTAGCGGATTGCGCAATGAGCTATAACGTTACAGACTTGGTGGATGAAAATCGTTGACAAATGCCCAATTCACGGAAACACCCAAACCCAGGGATTACATTGCGATCTATCTGTTCTTATTTGCCCCATCTTGTCAAGTCTGCCTTGTATGGAATCAGAATGACTGTGGTGGTTCTCGGTCTCGGTGTGCGGACACCGAAAAGAGCTCAGTAAGAGTAAATTTGAAAATAATATGCGATTTGTCTCAGCTGTTCGAAGTTGATGCTTAATCTCTCAGCGACTAAAGTGCTTTTGGGACTTCCTTGCTTCGAGTAGTGCTGTAAGTGTGTGCGTTTATCAAATAATGCCTTATTCAAGCAAGGTGTCTATCTAGCTGATGGAGACCTGAACCCGTCCCGCACCCTGGAAGGGTGTCAATCGGCTTGGAAAAGCGTACGATGGCAAGTTCCACGATGGATTCTATCCATCGTTAGCGCTGAGAGTCATTTAAGGCGCTCTGTACGATTACATAGTCTTCTGACTAATACCAGGCAGATAGATCCATGTCTATGGATGAACCCGATGTGGCTCTTCGGTCTCCGGCGACCGATACGCGAGAGAGATCCACCCATGCACTTACCCAAGGCAGCAAATATGCGCTTAGGGTCTTGATCTCCCTCATACTGCTCTATTATGTACGCCTACATATGTAGGCTTATGTAGATAGGCATGGGTCGCAGGCCTAGTGAGTCACTTTGTACTCTCGTCGTATAAACGCGGGGTCATTCCTCTAAGTTTAAATAAATATGGAGCCTCGGCGGGTTTCCGCCTTGGTATTATGTGAGACGGGTATCATTTCATGAAACTAAGAGAAAGCAAGGGGTCGTGAACCTCTTACCACTTCCCTTTCACTATATCCACTTCACACGTAGCGCCGCTATGATCTATACTAAACTTATAGCTTATGCCGTCTGCAGCTACGACAAGCGATAGAGGAACGTCGTATATAGGATCAGCGTCTATTAGCATTCACGAATAGAACTTGCAGCTTAACCCAAAGACATATGCATGCGCTCCCATGACAGACTCAGTATAATCTCGTATGGGAGAAGGGCATGGTGTCATAGACTCGGTAGGTGAACCGTTTCATGGTTTAGGTCGTGGCGACCTAAGTGGGGAGAGAAGATAACTGGCACAGATGTTCTAGTTGCAAGCGAGCGAAACTTGCAGCGGGTGGTCTTTTGGAAGCTCCAGCTATACGCTATTACGTTTATCGCATATTTGTATCATTCCGGAATTGATTCATGACAATTACTCAAAGCCGGGAGTTCTGCGCCGTTGACATGAAATCGTATGGCTTTAATGATATACTCACAAGGCAGAATTACCGAAGTATTTCTTCATTTCTTTCTCTTTATCTAATAGGATTATTCTATTTATAGAAGGTCATGTATTACGAAGGGAACATCTCTTTCCAAAGATCCATGCTCATCCCCCAGGTTTGCTCATTTACCATATTGGTATCGAATTGAGGTCCGTCTAAGTAGAGGCTGCTACTCGACGAGGACCCTTGGCCCATGGCTGCACTCATAGGATCTGTGAGAGGGGTAGACACGGCAAAGGTTGCTAATTCGGCTTCACTAAGTGCCCGTCGATGCTCCTTTTCTGAGGATGATGACATTGAAGATGCTAGTGAAAACCCGCGGCCGGATCGAAAGCGTCCGATGCCGTCGCTGCTGCTAGCCGATGTTATTATCGCGGAAGTGGAGTGACTAGGCGGGC
This sequence comes from Lasiodiplodia mahajangana, assembly GCA_029590625.1. Lineage (NCBI taxonomy): Eukaryota > Fungi > Ascomycota > Dothideomycetes > Botryosphaeriales > Botryosphaeriaceae > Lasiodiplodia > Lasiodiplodia mahajangana. Next base: position 2,723 of record JAPUUL010000767.1, read on the forward strand.
GAGAACTCAATGAATCGGAGTAGGCCATAGGTATTATAGGTTGTACTTTCATGTCGGGACCAGTGGGTAACTTTCGCGTGGACTCCTCAACGGTCTCGAGGACCTCAAGTAACCAGCTTATACCCACTCCGAGCCGACTCAGATATGTCTGGGGTAGATTAGGATGTTGCATAGCTTTTATACAGCAACTGATGTGTCGAAAGAGTTCGACATCATCGCCTGCCGCCTCGTCTGGGGATCCGGATCTGCCCAGACTTTGCAGGTGGGCTCGAAGCAATTCAGTAAGTGAAGCAATAGGGTAGTTCTGTAGCATACGGGCTAGCGACGCCAGGCTCAGCGTGGAGATTGGCATATTCACAATGCTAGCAATCGTCCTGAGACACGCACGTGCGTGGTCGAGTAGCTGCCCCTGGATATGGTTCCTCCGGTCGCATCGTAGAATCAGAACTTGTGTAATGTGGTAACAGTAGTTAAGTTCAAGACGGCGGGGATCCAGCTCCGGTCCTAGGCCTGAGTCGGTTGAGTCCAGTAATCCACCATATCGTTGAGCCCAAGATACTACTAAGTCGTTCATACTCGAGACTCGTTGCGCGCGAATCTGCACACCGGCAAGAGAGGCTCGAGTTGAATAGAGGGTGAGGTAGATTTCCTCCCAAACGCGCATCATGTGATCGAAAGCAGAGTTGAGCCGGGCACTAGGTGATTCTACTTCTGCGCTATCATCGACCTGTATTTCCGAGTCAAAGAGATATAGGTCACACGGGTGACCGGTGAGGAAAGTGCGGCACTTGTCCATGGCGTACAAGACGCGGAAGAGGCGATCCCGATCAGCCTTTTCTGGATCTGGCGTATCGGTTCGCGAGATCCTCGGCCGATGAATACCCACAATCCGGGCTAGATGGCACGCTGTTTGGCATGTTCTCTCAAATATGGTGTTTCCGTAAAATTCCTTACCTACGAGAGCCTAATCCGGGAAAACCCAGTGTAGCAAAGATCAGTCTCTTATTCCACTTTGCTACTGTTCCCCCAGCCGCAACGCAAGGGATAGAAAAAAGGGGCGGGAGCTAGCCTACCAGAGTCAATAAGGCTTGGATATTAACAACCGAGGGGCGAGTAAACGAGTCGAGGTTAGCAATGGCGCGATCACAATTTCGCAGAAAAGAAGACATGAGCTCGTGGTGCATGCTCTTGGGATGGGATTTAGAGACGCTCGCGGCTTGCGCTTCAAGCCCAAGACCCAATACAACGATATTAGTGAAAATGAGGGCCCATGGACTATTGTCAACCGGTTGCCCCGCAGCATAATGCACATCTACAGCGTGGCGAAGCTCTGCTTCATCGAATATCGGGAAAGGGGCATTGAAGTTGTAAAGAAAACTTTCAATAAAGAGATCCACCATCAAACGAGGGGGAGTAGAGACAGGATGGTTGTCGTCGATAACATCCGGGTCAGGACAGGGTCTCTCAAAGGGGAACGAGTTTCGCAGGTGCTGCAGGGCGACTTGAAGGCCGACCTCTCGAAGCTCGTAGGGAATCTCTTTCCCATCATCATGGACCATCAAACCAGATACTTGTTCTGCAACGCCTCGTATGAGTGCTAGCGAGGCCGGGGAGTCAAATACTAGCTCTCGAATGTGGCCATGTGTTAAGCTGTTTTGTAAGAAATGACCATCCTCTGTCGAGTAGGCCTCATTGTCGGGGAAGTCGAATGTTGTATCATTGGCACTAGGGAGGATGAAATGGCTGCTGTTCTGGAGACCACGACGAAGGGTGACTAAGGCGGCCGTCGTTGAAGGAGAGGCACCATTGGCCATAACGACGGCGGCTGCAGCGGCCGCATCGGTGCCGTCACCACTACTACAGGCATGCCCGTGACAATGCGGCCGAGCAACAATGTCCCGCGTTAGACTGGCTAACTGATTCAGCGTTTGATGTACTTCGTCAAGGCGATCCATAACGCTGGAGAAATCATCTCTGAGCTGCTTCGTGTGGTTGACGCGTCTGAACGTGCTCGACCAACTGCAGAAGACGGCGGCCTTCCGACAGTTGGAACATTCTGGCTGTTGGCGGTCGCAGCGCACCTTTCGAGATCTACATTGATCACAGGCTGCTGGGGGATTGTCCTCGTTGCGAGACCGTTGTCGTTTGGCCGTGTCACGACCACAATTCCCGACTGCATTAGTGTCGACGTTGTTGTTGTTGTTGTTGGGGTTGCTCTTGTTGCTGCTGGTATCACTATTACTGTTACATTCGGTAGTATTCGCAGTCTGGCTGGAACGGCGCCCTCTTTGGGTAAAAGCCATCTATCGGATAGGTTTGTGGAGATTACTAGTTAAGTAGGTAGTATAGGAAGCCGCCATAGATAGTCGAAGTTGGAGATCGAGGTTACAGTGGACGATGGGGGCCGAACGAAGGGCGTAACTCAACTCACTTGTAGACTTAAATAGGAGCCGCTCAAACGATAGCATATATCTCAAATGTCCACGAACATAGGTGTGTGTACTTGGCCCTACCAAGCCTCCTACGTGATGGAATTACAGCTCTGCAGAAGTCGCCTATCCGGACTCCGGAAGATACCAGGCATTGCCGATGACGAGCTTCTATCTGGCCTTACTCTGGCCAAAGCCGTCCCAATCACTCACTATCTTCTGAGGCAATAATACGGCTGTATACTGTATGGTGCGGGTAAATTGCAGCATGCGGGCTTGTCACCAACATAGTACAGGACCCTGCGATCAGCGTGGTCGGGCATTTATCGCACTTGATATGCAGCCTGTGATTGGTCGTGGGCGTTGCCATTGCTGCTGTTTACAACGTACAAACCTTCTATCAACTTTATCGTCTCTCTTGACAATATACTGAAAGGCGATATGATCGTCACAAATTGCTGACTGCATGCAGTCTGGTAGCCTACACTTGGCTTATGTGCTGACTATGCCCTGATCCCCACAGTCCGGTATTTCAAAGCAGGTCATAGTGGCTTGACAAAAAACGTGCATCAAGCTGTTGTTTCATGATGTCACCGCTGATATTTTTGTTGGAAGCAAGACGCAATGCTGCTGACGAAAGAATTTTTCACACTCTCCGTGTATTCCGATTGCATCGCGAATAAATATGCTGGGTCGACTCGACTCTGTAGGTCTCTGGCAAAACCCTTACCGTCGACGCCGGAGAGGAGGTAGATGGTGCGGGACAATATCGAAGTATACGCCTGGTGTCCCTCTCTTCGACGTATTTACGTATTTACATATGATCCTCCCCGCCTCCCCTGGGTCTATACCTATTGCGGAGTTAGAATGCCGTATAATACTACGAGCTGATCTACACAACACGTGTAGGGAGAGCCTCGGGTCTAGGCATACCTATACGCTAAGCAGATTTAGGAACCGGCTTATGTCGGTACCGCTCCGTAGACCGTGCCCTTGTTTTAAATTTCAAAAAGCTTATTTATCATCATGCTTGTCATATTAGCCACAGCGGTACTGCGGTATGTAGGTACATACGCGCTACGGCATGGACTAAGTATGTAAGTGCTCCGGTATGCTGCAGATGGATAAGATATTGTAGATAGCTGAATAGATAGACGTGTATGGAGATGTATGTGTGTGTCTGTGTGTGTGTGTACTTGGGTGTTCTGATAACCGGATGTTGTACATATAGGTAAATAGATAGATAGTATGATACTGGAGATAGCTCAGATACGGTCCAGGCGGATTGACGGCGTGGAATTCTGAGCCGCTTGCCGCCTTTCCCCCCGCCACGTACATACGATGAGATGACCCTTTGCCCCGGAGCACGTCGTATGTAATAGGCACCCCGCAATAGCATATGTACATACCTATGTGGTTAGGTAGGTAGGTAGGTATTAGAAATGGTATCATTCATTATCGCCCTATTATCATCTTATTATTAAACGTAAGGTGAATCAATGCGCCTCCCATGTCACCAGTAGGGCTACTAGCAGGGTTTATTCTTCGGTCTAACGTCGATTGTTCCCGCTTTCCCCTTAGCTTGCTCCATTATATCAAATTTCAAGGTTGCATCTTGGCCTCTCAACTACCTCTTCGGCCGGACTCTTGCGAGACAATTCCCACCTGGGTATCATGCCGAACGTTCATCTCAACGATCTCACATGTCTACCCAGATTCGTATGCCTAGCACATGGGGTAGGTAACATACACATACGTTAACTACGAAGTAGCGGGCGTCAACCGTCCAGGGCATGCATATTATCATTATGTAACACCCTGCTTTGCCGAGCTGTGCGATACCTGCAAGTAACTAGTGCACCTGGCATCCGGAGTAAGAAGTTTATCAATTTAAGCAGTTCTACATAGGCCGTAGCTTGAGGATAGAAAGGGAAGGGNAAAAAAAAGGACACCTCCGATCTCTGATGCAAGCGCTAATGAAAATGACTAAGCCCTTAAGCACGTAGGTATATCATCCATACTAACGAACAGTTTATCCCTGTCCAGCAATCTGATTAGGTAACCTCGCTTGCGGATCAAGCAGATTCAAGTTGTTAGAATTTGGCCATGGTCCTTTGCTTTTCGCCTTGAATACGGTGTTTTGCATCATGGCTAGTTGGAATGCTCGGTCGATTCGATTACGGCGCGTCGTGACACGCCGCCGATAGTCTTCGTACCGTTCTGATGTTATGGCCGCGAACAGTAGACGTGGCGATACCATGATAACGAGGCCTCCCTTCTGACCAAAGCCAAACGAAGTCAGCATGCAAGCCTTGATATCGTTTGTCTGGATAGCTTCGGATGGGTACACAAGGTGCTCGTAAGCCTCGAGAGCCTTTTCCACGTCGTCTAGATTGCGGTTGCCCGGGATTATGCCAGTATTGAGTACCTGGAGACATCCGTTCAACATCCATGCTCCCGCTGCCCCCTTGGGATGACCCGTTAGGTACTTCTGGCAGATCACTAGCAGGGGGTTACCCCTGCTCCTGCCGAGGTGGTTCATTTGTTGATTGACCACTTGGCTCTCGTTTTTGTCGTTTGCCTTGGTTGACGTGCCGTGGAACGAAGCGACTCTAATGTCGTCAACCGTCAAACCCCAGGCGGCTAACGCACACCGCATTGGAGACAAGAGGGGCTCGAGCTGTCGAATGTTGCTATTCCACATCCACTGTGCATCGCGTCTCCGACAGTCGGCCGCGGCTCATACCGGGTATGTTGGTGCGTTTCGGAGTAACTTTTATGTTTCGGCCCTTCAGAACACTATCGTTGAGAACGAGGGCTTGTGCGACGAGACTGGGCTCGGTAAACTCGACATAGGCGTACCTGGAAGGTCGTTAGTTCTGGTAACATGGTTGTGGCACGTGCTGTGGGTTGCTAGGAACGCGGAGGAGACCGGGGAAGGAAGGAAAGGAAAATGAAGGAGATGGGGAGCGTGGGCAGCAGTACCCTTTAGGTTGACCGGTAAACTTATCCAGCAGAATGGTGACACGGTTTATGGAGCCGCAGCTCTGGAAGTGTGCTTGGATCTCCTCGGGGGAAACGGAGTAGTCGACGTTGCCAACGAAGATACTGCGGCTATCGACATCGTTGCGGTCGTCTGAGGCCTCTTGGTTCCTCTCCTCGAGGGCGGCGTGCATCTCGCGTAGTTTGGCTGCCTCCTGCTCCATCTCGGCAACACGGCGCTTCATGGCTGAAATCTCTTCCTGTTTGATGACCAACCGCAAGTCAGCCAACCAAATCTCATCCACTTGTTTTTTTTATTCCCCGCTACACCATTTGGGAGCATACCTCATCGTTCCCTTCCTCCCCAACGAGGGGATCTTCGTTGGCGACGTCGTGGTCGTTATGTGCCTTGTCCGACATGGTTGAATGTTTGTCGTTGAATAAACTGTGCGCTTTTATGAAATAGTCAGCTATCGAGGTTCCCCTTCCATGATTTTGGGGCGGTGCGCGTGTATATATACGTGGATATCTATGGCGCGTTGCTTGCAGCACTGTAGCCTTGGTATAAAGATAGAAAAGGAAGAAACAAGTGATGCAAAACAAGTGTAGTTACTGTAGTAGACGGTGCTTACTCTGCGTGTATCCGTGTGTTACGCTCGGTAGGTATTTGCTTATTTACCTCCCAAGTACGATAGGTATCAACGTGTACCTAGGTCGAGACAAGGTGGACGTGGGTGGTGTGCACGCGGCTTCGGGAGGCTAGCTAGGTATCTGTTGTTGGAAAAAGCGAGGACAGCGCAGCAGCAGCGCAGTACAGCACATACAAAACTAAGTAGGTTGTTGTTGTTGTTATTGTTAGAGGGGTGCGTGATAAGGAGACTTGCTTAGCACCGGCGTCAGAGTTCGCGCGCGTTGGCTGCCCTAGATAGGGAGAGAGGGAGGGTGACGTGAGGAGACGAGAGGCGACGTTGAATGGATGAAGTATCGAAGCTAAGTAAATCTTGCATGTAATAATAAGGCTGTCGATGGTCCACGACCACAGCTATGGCCACAGCAAGCTATAGGTAGCGTGCTAACCTTNAAAAAAAGTGCGCCGGTGCGCGCCAGTGAGGAGCCCCCGCGAGGTGGAAGACATTGTCTGGATCGGTACCTCTCCTGCATGTGTAAATGCACAGCTGGCTTGGGTACCTACAGTACGTTGAAGATTCACGTGTGGGGCGTCTAGTGGATCCGATCCAAGAGGTGCTGTGTATACCTACCTAAGCTGAACTTACCTATCAATTTACATGTTGCTTGCTATCTGCTCAGGTTTACTAGTAAAGAGAATCATATTGTGGCATCAGCGCTAGGTATGTATATATAGAAAGAACTCTATTCTCTCGTGGGAGTAACACGGTCGATCATGGTTCGTGGTTATAGGCACAAAGATGACGCTTGTAATATATTTCCAATATAAGTGCCAAGACTTCGTACAGCTGTGATAGACTAGGAAGTTTATAGTCTGTCGCATTAAGGTTGGAAAGGGTGATTTATGTTTAAAGAATAGAATTTAGCTAGAACGAGACAAGTTGCTCATTGGTATAGCCCGTACGAATTCTACACATCCAGGGAGTTTACTAGCTACCTACTTTTTAATACTCCCTCCTGCATGAGTATATCTTGGTGCAGGCCACCAAAACAAGTGACGTAAGTTAAGCCAAGCCTTGATGTTGGGTATAACGTTCTGTCTCCCTGTAACTAGGTTCTGGAGTGCATAGGGCATGGCGAATTAGAAACTCGTTACCGTTGCATGATAGTTTTCAGTAGTGCAGAGCGTAGTGGAGCAGCCGGATAGTCGTTCAGAAGGGATGCTTCCATGTAATTGCCTAGTACGTCGATATAATTCAACTCTCTGTCATCACGCAAGCTAGATATAGGATATATCTTATTGACCTTTTCGACCTGCGCCTGAACGTATAGCTATAATACCTGTTCTTGTGCTAGAAACTTAAAAACAGCTCCATTAGCTAACTCATCTGTATATGATCCATATGAATATAAGACTGCCATAGTGCCTTAGAATCCAAAATATTGAGAGTTCGATATAAAGCTAGTATGCGTGGATTAGGGGTAGTGATAAGTTAGTAGGCTAATACATTGGTAAGACCCCGTAACTCTCCTGACCAAATTAAAAAACTAATTCATGCTCGATCAGAAGTAGTGACAGGCGACGAGGTACGAACTAGATAATGAGGTCGCCGGGAGCTACTGATATCACGTGCTTGATCCTGAACAGCCCAGTCCGTCATTTTCCTGGCACGGCAACCGGCTGTAGTATTCTCCGGAGCGTAAAGGTTCAAGACGATGCATTCGTCATGGGTCTCCGGAAGAAATCAGGTATTTTCGTTCATGTAGGCATACCTAGAAGATAAAGGATGGTCTGATAGATGGTTAGGTATTAGTAAGGGGATAAGGCTACGTGCCATTTGAATTTCTGAGACGGCAAGGGCTGGCGGAGCCGAGTTGATAATCTGGCGTGCGAATCGGATGAACTCGAAATGTGGATGAATGCCATGGGATAAGGCGGCGGGATGGAGACACCCGACGAATGGGGATTGCTCTGCGAGGCGTCGTCGTGGCTGGTAGGGCTATGTTAGTTAGGCTAGATATATAGCTGTAACAGATGTCGTGCTTCAGATCCTGGTTGCAGATCCTCTAACACGCGGTCGTTCAAGGTTGCGTAAGCCTACCTAGATATATTGTAGGCCGCGGTCTAGACTGCTATCTATGTGGTGAAAAAGAGATGAAAGGTGTTGTGCAGACATCTCGTATTAGAGAAGTGGTTGAGGAAGCATAGGTAGGTACTGACATCTTATAATCAGGAGATACCATCGTGTTCATGGTGACGATGCCGAGTTTTACCTTTCATGGACATGTTTGAACGATCGCTCTGGGATCACAGTCAGATCATTGAGATAGGACGACGGAAATATCTTCAAACAAGTTGGTTTGAGAAGTCTGAACAGGGGACTTCGCACGTGTGGCATGATCTTGGCATTTCGGTTTGGGTCTGGTTTGGGGATGTTGGGTTGGTTCGGTTTCAGATCGACTTTTGGACCCTGCTCTGCCTGCCCCTCTGCAGAGAAACCCCCCCGTCGCCAGCTAAACACGAGATAAGTAATCCAGTCCCCTTGAGACAATCATCCGCATGGACGGCTGTGGTTCTTATATATATTAAGGGTCTTAGTAGATCATTGCTCGTCGCAGATCATGGACCGAAAATCTTAAAAACATCCGGCCAACCAGTTTCGCTCATTTTTTTTTCATTCATCGCTCAGCTCCCTTGGGCTTTTTCTCTGCACCTACAGACAGACAAACGAGCAGGTCCCCATTCTTTTGCCCACGTTCGAACACTCGTCAACATGAGAGCTTGGGCATACCTACAGGCCGTGGCCGTGGCCATGAGCGTTTCCCCCGCCGTTGCGCTGGCGATCGGAGAGAACAGAAGCTCAGTCAAGGCTGCCATCGGGCTTCGCGACCTCGGTTGCAATAAGGACGCCATCACGACTTGCGTCACATCAACGGGAGAGGACGGTTCGGTCTGCTTCGGCCATCTATGTGCGGGTAGACCGCTAGAGAGAATGGTGAAGCGCCAGGATCAGTGCACCGAGGAGAACTTGCTCCAATGCGCCATATTGGACTGGAACGAGGCGCAAGTCTGCTTTCAACAACTCTGCCTATAAACGAAGAGACGTGAAAACGGTGGAACGACAGCGATGTACGAAAAGACAAACGAAAAAAGACCAAATCCTTTGTCATGGGCATAAGACGGCTATTGCTCTAATGGTGATGGCGGCGCTATTTGCGATACACTTTTGATGACGCCATTGATTTTCATACGAGGCGAGGACATGCTCTATAAAGCGTCGGGCACGCCAAGGACGAGAGACGGACAATTTGGCCGCGATGCTATCGAAAAAGGCGGATCGCGGGGTGGCCTAGAGGGCTTTGCGATTGGGTGTTTGGGACGACTCGACGGTGTAATCGACCAGCTTAACTGGTGCTTCGGAACATCTTATCTGCTACCTAGCGAGTTTGCCTTGATTTGTTTCGCCGCGGGACGATTGGTCTTTCAGCGGACGAGGCGCTCATACCATAGACGATAGACCAATAAATTGGGACAATTCTCCAGGGCTCGTTTCGAACTTTGCATTAGAGCTCCCTCTACGACAGCCCCTGACGTATAGTAGCGTTATTCGTAAGCCGGTTTCACCCGTATACAGGCACAGGGTAAGAGGTATTTCCCTACATACGAAGCAGGTAGACAGATGTTTATCTCAGGTGATTTGATGGACATAGCACGGGTGAAGGAAATGGACTTTTTCGTATGATCTGTGCAACGCAATAATAAGACATGCAGATGGGCTGGCATCCGACAGAGTGGATAGAGTTATCTACAGCGCAGGTAGGCTAGGTATACCTAGTTCACTTCTATTGCTGCGTTTGATTTAGTTTAATGTAATTACTTGATCTACTGGTAGGTTGTAATTGCATAATCCTAAGCCACGACGCCTTGGCGTATGCGAGAATCGTATATGTAGGTATTGACCTGCACTGATCGTATAATTTGATCGGCTGAGCTATTCGGCAGTTTTTGTGTTACATTGCCATCGACAGCAAGTAATCGAAAAAGTTGGGCTCTATCTATCTCTCGCTTGGCTTGGTGATTACTGTAGACGGTAGTGCCGTGATAGTTTGTTTGACGAAAGGCTTTAATATCGTGAGACCGTGTATGGTGCCGTATAATGTATAAATTTGGTATGTGGGTAGTACTAGTATGCTAGAGCGCGGGACTTAGCTACACTATTATTATAAGTTAAACATTGCCGTCCGGCAATAAGAAATAAGATCTGGTCCCCATTCAGAATGGATATGTGAATTACAGAATATTCCATTCGCAGATGCTACCTGCTAGCGTGTGTAACAGTATGGAGACCCTACATCGTATAATCCTTCCAAGTCCCGGGAGATCTCCAAGCGGCGCTCCGGGACGCTCCAGATTCTTTGCCGTCACATTCTTTCCCATGTACAGTCACTGCATAATCATCAGCTTACTTGTCGGTTTGGCGCGGAGGAGGAGCAAGCCACCGAAGCGCGGAAATTTAAAATTGAAAAGAAAATACCAGATTATTATCTACATACGTTCAACATTTCGCATAATCCTAGTGTGTGTACACGTGTATTGCGATAACAAGCCACCCAGGACCAAGCGGGAAATTTGTCATGACTGAGGGGTAGGTTAGCTTGGTAGGGGACCTAATAGGTAGGTATTTGTTTCAATAGTGTACGTTCGTATATATAGGTACCGTGCATCTTCATACGTTTTGAGGCTCTCAGAGGTTGTTCATCCTTTGTCTCGACCTACGGTAGGCATCGTTTCGAGATGGCTGACCTCTCCAGACCTTTCACCACCGTGCTGGGTGAGTTCAATCTCACATCATGGCAGGGTGTCGGTCGCGTGGGCCTGGCCCTCACCGTCCTCTTCTTCATACGCCTATGCGCCGTTGCGGTGTATAACCTCTATTTCCACCCGCTCCGCCATATTCCGGGACCGCCACTATGGATCGCCATCAACGGTTTGCGCTCGTTGTACAAGATGCGCGGGATTCTAGAGTTTAAGTACGCCGAGTTCCATGAGAAGTACGGCGAGGTGGTGCGTGTCAACGCCGACGAGGTTGCTTTCATCCGCCCCGAGGCCTGGAAGGATATCTACGGCCATGGACATGCCGAATTCCCGAAGCACTTTCCCGGCCTGAAGCTGGACACGAAAAAGATCGTCTTCTCCGGCTCGAAGGATCACTTCCGGTACCGACGAGCTATGTTGCCGGCCTTCTCCGACAAGGCTTTGCGTCTGCAGGAGCCTCTAATCCGCGTCTACATTGACCTGCTCGTGAAGCGACTACGGGAGCAGTCAGAGCTCGGCAAGCCCGTCAACATGGTGCGATGGTACAACTTCACGACTTTCGATCTGATTGCCGATCT
>JAPUUL010000768.1:0-14134 GCA_029590625.1 Lasiodiplodia mahajangana
GGACTACTGCTATGATCGACTGGAAGATAGTTGTTCGGTGCTATTCGGCCATCTAAAAGTGGTGCGTGGGCGACAGGCGCCGTTGTTTTAGCTTTCTCCCTCTCCAAGTCGCAAAGAGAACCCTGAGCGCAGGCCCAGCCAAATCGGGAATCGGGACGGACGGAGCGGGTCTGAAGTGAAATGCGTATGTAATGAGGCGAAGAGAAAAAAAAGAAACAACAACCTGGTCTGCATGCCAATGAGAGACGAGAGACAACAGGGGCCAGCAGGAGGACACAGACCAGGTAAATAAGAAATACCGAATACTGCTCTTGAGAAGAAGAAAAAAAAGACCGAATAAATAAAGAATAAATAAAACTCTAAGTACCTCTCGACGAGCCGCCCCAGGTGGCCATGGTTTGAATTGACTTGTCAGTCGTCAATGGCGGGCAATGCCAACAATGCCAAAGCGGGACGTCCTTGCTAGCTAAGTAGCTAGCTACTGACGGTATGGTTCGGTGATCGGTCGTTGCTGCTGCTCCTCCCCCCTTAGTCGACCTGACACTGTGAGGCGCTTGCTCGCTCGAGGTCGCTGCTTGTGCCCTGTAGTGTGTAGATGGGCAGGTACCTCGGGGATTTAGTCTAGGTAGGTACCTAAGCTAGGTATCTAAGATACCTGTGTAAGCACGCAGGTACTGCTGGTAAGAGAGCGCTATGCGCTATCTCGTACTTACATGTAGCTTGTATGTATAATACAATACAGTATACCCAGTAGTAGTATACTATAGTACTTCGTAGTATACACTTGAGGTATACACTTGAGCCTCCGTCAGAAGTTCTTCAGGTACTCGATTGTATCCGTATGCGTTACGCCACTTGACAGCGGCTGGCAAAGTAATCGGTGTTGGTCAGACCTCTGGGTCGCCGAATCGCTGCTCCTCCGCTAATAGTCTGACACTCTGCTGATGATGACCTCCCTGCCCCGGATACATGTGCATCGGGAGAACGAGTGTATGTGTGCGCGCGCGCGAAACAGAGAGGGAGAAGGAGAGAGAAGAGAGAGAGAGGGAAAGAAAGAGAGCCTGAGCGGGCAACATATAAGGAAGGCTAGGAGGCCCAAACTTTATTTAATCCGTACGACTCTCAGATGAGCATCGACGATGGGCAGTGGCGATAGTTCGTCCTGCACCTTTTATTTTTATCTTTTTTTTTCTCGCGGTGGCTATTATCCTTTGTGTTTTCGGCTTGCAGCCATTGATTGTGAGCAGGCAGGAGGTACAATAGGTAGGCAGGTAGGTAGGTAGAATAGGTGGATGGATGGTGGTGATGCAGCGGGCGGCAGGCAGGCAGGCAGGTAGAGCCTCGTGCAGTCAAATCGTAGCTAAATCGATCGTATGCGTGTGTCCAAAGTCATGCCTCATTCAGGTGTGATTACTACCTCTTATATAGACATCCTACGTAGGTATACGTACTCCCTCACCCCATGAATGACAATGGCATCGGGAGGCAAGGTAATAGAATTAAAGATGGGATGCGTTGGTGGGGTAGTCAAGCCTCCATACAATACACAGATCTCGATATTATTCGTTTCCCATTCGTGCATTTGCCCGTTGTCCCATTTGCCCATTCGTCCGTTTGTTTCTTCATTCTCCTCGTCAGTGCTTTTTCGTCATTCTATCTAGCGTGGTTCTAGCTGGGCTGGCTGGCTCTGGCTCTGGCTCCTGTCTTGGGTTAGATGGTGCTACTGTGCTGTACTGACTACCATTGCCATAGGTATGCATCTCCCCCGACCGGGATTCATGCATTTGTCTGGTCAATAATCAGGTCTTACTGCGCTGTGCTACATCAAGGTGCCCGTCACATTTTCAATCCGGCCAGCAACCGGTGATCAGGGGGTTTGCTCGTTGGCTCCGTGGCGCTACAGAGACATTTCTCTCGTAATCACCAATCTATGTAGGTACTTACCTATTATAGATTATCCAACTATCTCTTTTAGGTGTCATAGCACCGCACAGCGTTCCTTGTTCACCTTGCTTCATTCCATGTGTTTTGACCTTCTTACGTCTGCCAGTGGGAAGCAAGTTAAACGAGTAAATGGATAAGTATGCATGCGCAAAAAGCTAAGACGATATTGACTACGCTTGTTCCACTCCGTGCCCACCCGGAACAAACGTCAATACATACATGTATGTCTAGTATCCTCCTCGAGAGCCTGCTTGCGAGTCGCAATGAGACCTTTGGAGGAATGGCTGGGCGATACAGCATACGCAAGTGAGTTTGCATTAGCAAACCCGCCCATCCTTGAATAGTTACTTTATTATATATTTTTTTTTCTCTCATTTTTTCAGGTATTCATTCCATACACTTGGGAATACTTGTACGTCCATCAATGACAGCCTATAAATACTTACCTAGGGTCCCCAGATCGGTATCCACCCGCACGATTTGACCGCATAGTGGTCCTGTCATGGAAACAGGGCTCGTCTTCCGGGGAACGATGAACTGCCTAAGTATTCATTCTACCTTTGGCCGCATTATAGTAATCAACATCAACACAGTAAGTAAATCAGTCTACTTTCATATTTTCCCACGTTCCGCCACATGTCACACTCGTATATGCTAACAGGCCTCTTTTTGGCTCTTTATTTCTTTTTTTTTTTTTCGAATTCGCGTCTTGAAANGTACCTAATAGTGCCCAATTAGGAGATTGCACAGGTACCTTCGATGTTGATATATGCAGCCCGCTTTAAATAGATACCTCCTAGTGCCCGTCTCAACTATTTCTCGGAGTTAAATACCCACCCACCGAGTAAAGCATCCCGAGTCCATCTTAACCCAGGCAGGTCCAGGCACGGACTGCGAATGTTATTTCAAGGGGAATAGGTTAAGAAGTATTGGCGCCACGCAGTGAACTGATCAAAGGCAACCTATCGGCAAGAGAAAGCTCCCTACTTTTGCCGCATTTCGCACACCGTTAAAACCGTAGATTATCTACAACTTAGTCCGAGAGAGGGGAGAGGGGCAATTCACATCTCTCTACCTAACCTTTCTAGGTATTGAAGCTATTAAGGGTCGCCGAAAACAATGCCCGCCTCTACCACACCTCGATACAAGTTTCTATCTATACGTCGGGGTTAATTGTAAGTTAAATCTTGAAAGAGATAAGGTCCAAGCCCGCCTTTGAATCTTTTGTGCCCCATTCAACAAAGCTATGTGGTACGTACGTGACCGAAAGCGTCTAAAAAGATAAGTGCACATGTAAGCGTTGTTCTATCAGGAGACTAAAGCCCGTCAAAGGGCTAATTCTCGGTATCTAATGCCACGCTCGTCATCTCCGAGACGTTAATTAAACGCCGCAAATAAATTTTACAGAACTCCGATATGGCGGGGGCCAATGCCAACTCAATTGACTCAATCGACAGAGCAGCGGCGGACCATGCTGCCGTTATAGCGCGTTGTTTTGACGATACCTCAGTATGGGAGTACGAAAAGATGCTCGGGAATGGCTCGAACGGGGTTGTGTTGTTACTGCGAGACAGAGGACAGGCATTGCCTCTGGGGAAGAAGCGGGCAGTGTTGAAGGTGCCAATCGGCGGCAATGATGGTCGAGGTGAAATAGATTTATTAATTGAGATTGATGCACTTCAAGTAAGGAGCTTCTCCCGCCTATTCGTGTTTCCATGACCCAAGTACGAAGGCATATTATTAATAAGAGTTCCCAATAGCGGATACGTGGCTGCGCCCACATTATCGAAATGATTGCGTATTGCGAGGATATCGGATACGCCAACCAACCAAGGCTATCGCCCGCAGATACCGTATTCGATGCCTTGAGGAAGTCGCGCATCGACGGCCCCGGGATACTGTTGGACTATTTAGAAAACGGATCCTTGTTGGATCTGTACCGGAAGGCCAAAGCCAAAAAGACCATATTCCCTAACCGCCTTCTTTGGAGTTTCTATTATTGCTGTAATCTGCCCTCTTCCTTTCTCAAATTATGGACTGACCTGTTTCGATAAAATCATACTGACTACAACAAGTGATAAGAGCTTGCATCGGACTAGCATATCCCCCAGAAATTCCCGATGATGGTAAACGGCCGGAGCTAGAGCTAGAGACAATTCGCGAAGGCGTTGAGGCGAGTCTTCTACGACACTCCGATATTGCATTACGAAATATTATGATCGGCGACCGGGACCCTACCGGACCACTTGAACGTAAGCATCTTTTTCTACGTTGCGTTTCCCTCTACAATGCAACAACTGCTGATTCACACGACCGAAAAGACCGGTTGGTGGAAAAGCTCCTTTTAATCGATTTCGGGCAATTACAAGAGGCTGTAGAGCCTAGCCGAGCTGCGGCATACAATATTAATCAAGCCTCTGATGTAAGTATAGGTTGATGCACACCAAAGGATTTTAATAGTAAAAATGAATTGTAGGCAATGACGTCCGTGATAAATGCAAGCGGGCGAGCGGACAGTCGAAGGATTCCTATACTACATAAGGGAAATTATACGGACGCATACGCAATTTTACCTCAACGCGGCGTCAATCATTACCTTTACCTCGACACTAAGCTGCGAGATCTCATAGCTTTAGGAATGGCCTCCGATATACAAAAGGTGCCCCCGCTGGAAGATATGCTCAAAGCAGTAGAAGAGGGCATGGCGAAGCCTGCATCTGCATACATAGGTCGAGAATCGGAAGAATCTGATGACGCGGTTCGCAGGGTAATGCAGACGCTGGTTTTCGATGCTTGAGGTATATTACTTGCAACACCGTTGCAGTCACTTCTGCGGTCAGTATTAACTCCGCCTCGTGGTACATATTATAGCGGTAGACCTACTAGATAAATAATAATATATTTCACCATCTATGCGGACGTCTACTGCCTACTTTATATACATGTAAAGGGGCCGAAAAAAAATGGCCTTGCCTTTGATATTTCTCAAGCCCCCCTGCCACAAGGCTGCACCAGATGTGACTGTAGCTACACCAAAGGAAGTGATCGTGGAGTATAAGGAGAGGCGAACAAAGGAGGCATTCCTGCATAATAGGTAGGGTAGTAGGCAGATAGGATTTAGAGGCCTCGCGCAACAACAAGAGTCCATTGCCCACCATACGTATGAAGGGTCCTGACACCCCCGGTACAACACGCCCTGCTTTCTCATTGACGAGTATTTCTTTGCCGTCGATTTCTAGCACTGGGTCGCCTCAGACAGCTTTTTGGACATCGGGACCCTCCACCTTCAAAGGATAGCTTAGCTGGGACCGTAACTATACCGGAGATTTTGGGGTCATTAAGGGCGAGCAACTCTACTATCAGGCTATTTGGTGCTTGTGATTGAGGTATACGTTATGGTAAGTTCCAAGGCCAAGGGAATAACACTTCTAGCTTCTTAGGTAACAGGAATTAGCTTGATTTCTGATGAAGAGTACGCAGTACCTTTTACGTGTACTAGTTTCGCGGCTTGGTTTGATGACAGCAGTTGCGGTACGTGTAGCTTTTGCTCATCGGATACGTACTTTACTCTACTCGAGGTGTCTGCGTTATGCCTTTTGGTTTTAAATTCTCTCTGCCCGTCCTCTATCTGGCCGTAGAGTCGAATTACAAAATTAGCAATTCGAAAAACATTGTATATTTCCTTTGTATGTTAGGCCAACCCAGCAAAGCTACGTCTCGAAAGCTAGTCGCAACTTTTTTTTCAATCAATCTTGAGACTACTCATAGTATCGTTTAAGAGAACCTGATGAGAAATCGTTTAGATGTGGTGACCGGGACCTACGTGATTCAAATAATTAGACCTTTTGTCATGGACCCGACAAACTAATCATACCACAACACCACGAAGCATAGACCATTGCCAAGGCAAAGGCCTTCATAGCTTGCGACTATTATCTTATCGCTATGCTTTCCAGCCTTGCATTATAAAGGTTTCTAGGTGAATATCTAGTCTTTCTATGACTGAGCATTACTCGTACTTAAATATTTGCTTCAACATCCTAGTTTAAGTAGTCTGTGGTCTGTTCTTCATTCCGTTTAATAAGACAATAATTCTAGGTCTCCCATAATTAATTATACCAGTAAGCTGTATGGCTACTGTTTATTGGATGTTACAATGCGTTTGTGTAGGGAACATGAAATGGGTATTAAGAACTTAGTACTTACCAACAACAGTCTGTATTAGGTAGATAGACTAACCTAATTAGGATAGTTAGCCACGTGCTGTTCCCGTTGACTGGTAGCTTTCGGCCAATTAAAATCATCTTTATAGTTTGATCCGCTAGGTAAATAAATACCCGGGTACTGTGTACATATGACTAGCGGGAATCTATAAGTATACGTAGGTGCGACATAGTAACAAGTTTGAAGATCTTGGGCAAGCGATTAGAACACATGACTGGGAAATTGAACATTCCCTTAAACTGAGTATGAGAAATGAGGGACTAAGCAAGATAACTGATCTGTTGAGCCTCATGAAAGTTCAAGTCAATATGCCAGGGGATTTCGGTATTAGGCTAGCCCTAAAACTGGGGACCGGGGATTCCCTGCAACTAAGTACCATAGCTTCGGTACTTGTACATAAGTATCAATTACGGAGGCCAGTACAATGTTATTGTGCAATTCCAAGCATGCATTCTGCCGCATGTGAATTGTCCGTGGTCTCTTGAATAGCCAATTGGCAATGCGGCCCTGCTAGTACGAACATGTACTGGATTACGTTAGTACATTGCTGTCCTTATGGGGATTTCAACCCATCTCGGGCTCTCAGAGTCGTGGGAAACCCCTTCAGGTCAGTTAAACGGTCAGTTTAAGCATGAAATGAGAGACGCTCGGGTAATTGGCTACTCGCTTGGGATCGAACTTATTTCCGGGCGCAGCGTTAGGATGTGACGAAGTCTTTCAGCCCCTGAATCCTGTGACTGATTCGCTCGCATTGGCTCGCCCGGTGTACTATTTTCGTAATGAACAATACCATATAAATAGAGGCCGTAGGACTCTGTACTTCGGATCGCGTTCGGATAGCCCCAAAAAGGGCCGAGGCTGAGTATATTGTGTAACTGTATCATAGTTTCTGAAACACCTCTTCAGCTATTTCTAAAACTCTTGAATAGTATATATATAATTAATTGAATTTACTAATATATTACCTACCTTTGGAAGATTTTTTTCGATTGTGTCAACTTGCACCGAACAATGACGAACCTTGGGCCGTTAACAACGCTTTTTGTTCCTAGTGGCAGCGCCTGTCAATCTATACATGTCGGTATCACCACGGCAGTTACATTTATAGAACATGGAACGGTTAGCGACTGTTTCCCGTCAAACTTCAAACCCCAGAATACTTTTTACTACTCTCCCGGGATTTGTCAACTAGGTTATACTTATGGCTGCAGTGGCGACGGCGGTTTACCTGGAGTCACTGTTGCTACATGCTGTCCGACGTAAGTGAATTTTCATACATTAACCAGATAATACGATTATTCCACAAGACAATACCCACGGGATTGGAGATATTAAAACCGGAATTTCCCCAGAATTTTACAACTTTAGGTTAATAGATCTTTGCTGACTAAGATTGAAATCACGAATAGCGGGTTCACGTGTCGTCCTAACCTCCCTGGGGATGATCCAAATGCCTGCCAATCAGCCTTTACTACAGCGGGTTCTCTCTTCGTTGATGTATTTTCGTATTCAACCGGATCCCCTACCAATGTGGGCGTGACTACCGCGTACTACAAGCCTGGAGACACTGTCTTTGCTAAGGGATTGGCTATTCAAAGGGCCGCTAGTGACCCAGAATGGAATACAGCAACGACGGGTGTAACTGGAATAATAACGGCCGGACCAAGTTCCATGTCGAACACGCCTTTCTCAACTCGGACCACTACCACCGCAATTAGAACACAAGAGATTTCTACGCCGCCAATCAACAGAAATACTACCGGAAACCCTAATGCGGATTCTTCTAACCTTAGCTCTGGCGCAAAGGCAGGCATTGGAGTTGGTATTGGAATAGGAGTTTTGCTCAACGTCGCTGTAATAATAATTGCCTATCGCTGTGGAAAGCAAAGGGGTATATCTTCCATAAAGACTTTACGGTCTCATTATCCAATATATAGTGCTGAGATATGGGAAACGAAGCCAGCCGTTGAAATGGAAGAGCAGAGAAGAATACAGGAGTTGAGGGCGATCAGAGATCCGGCGGAACTGGGAGGATGAAAACTTACACTGAAGATGTGGGAATCGCCGAAATATAAATAAATTTATCAGATATTACCCATTCGACGCGTTATATCTAATCGATCTTTCAAAGAGGGTTGTCATTCTTCTTGTGCTTACACGTGACCATACACCTCCCACGCGCGTTATGCTCCATTCCTTATCAACGGCTGTGTGCCCAAAAGACCGCCGAGATCTCCGGGGGATCGTAGAAAAAAATGTTAGAGAAACTAGGCGTTTATGAACCGACCAGTGCTACCTATTAGTATATATATATCACTGCAATTTTCAAGCTAATTAGGAGACTAAATGCCGGCTATATTTCTTTAAAAAATGTTTTACATACTATTGTTACATTCTGAACTGTATAGTGATGCTTGTGGGACATGACTCGAACTGGCATTATTACTTTATTCTTAGGTTAAACCTTGTCGGGTATTACCTCTTAGTTTGGGGTAGGCGATGGACTCTTGTCGTCCCGTGAAGGTTACGAAAAGTTTCTCTCACTAATGCCTTATTTCTATACAAGGACGATTTTTTGTAGCACTCCAAGCCCTGTAATAGTCTCTAGAGGTCTAATAGATGTGCTTTGTGGCAAACCTGACCGATTTCAGCAAGGCCACTTATAATTATGACGAGTCCAAGGCGAAGCTACGGTAAGCACCCTCTATTTAACTATACCCAATATTGCGTTATATGAATGCGTAGAGTTTAGTATACTATTGTGTCTACTAATTTGTAAATAAATTATTTCCAAATCTGCACTCCCTGATCAGGTTGGAAATCTTCACTGAGTTCTCCTTTTATGTCTATCTCCTCGCGACACTGCGAGCTAACTATGATGGGTGTCGTATAGCTGGTGATATAACTACACTAGGAAACATCCGCGACGTAGGTATCATAGGTCGCACTTTAAAGTAGCACATCCCGTCGTGTGGGCTAAGTACTAATTCAGTATTAATGATCTAGGCGGTGTGGCAGCACGGTTATAGTAATTCAGATAACTCCTTACACAGAGAGCTTTCTCGGATGCAACGATAATCTCGACAAAGACCTCTCTTATCCAGCCATCTGAGGTATGGATCCCGGTCATACTAAGTAGCCGAGGGGGAATGAAGTATACAATGTTGCCCATAGTGCTACGGTAACAAGAACAGGGCCACGGAATTTCTAGTGCGAACGATTTTCGCGGTGGGAATCTGCTGATAATATCGAAGAATTCTTAATGTCTTTCTTTCCCCATAAGTAACTCCCAGTACGGTTGGAATGCATAATATCAATACATACCCACTGATGGCCTGATATTTCCTAAACTTGGGAAATAGAGCTCACGGAAAACCTAACGTTGTGTTTGGAAGACAGAATTCGTAATAAGCGTGCAGTATTGAAAATTAGTTCAAAATCATCTGCCGATTTTCCGGATTGCTACTCCCCAGTCCCAGCGGCTTGAGGTCGATCCTTTGTCACGCCAGACTTTACTACCTGCCTTATTCCCTTGATCCTGTCATCCAAGCAGGCATTAGTGGGGTTGACCCAATGCCAAGGGACCCTAAGCAACCTATATATATAAATACACTACCGATGTTGCGAAAGTAGACTAGAGAAATCGCACTAAGACGCCGTACATTTCTACCATCCAGGTAGATGTGACCTAATGCCAATTTAACATTGATTTACGGTTATATGGAGTAGAAAACGTTTGTAGAGCCTGTATTTAAGACAATCATATTATTGATACTGCCTCTTAGGATATGGGCGCTTTCCCTATTCCTCTTGAATCGGTGAAAAATCTGACTGTAGTATGAGGTTGGATTTCGAGCGCGATGATTTCTAACGTAAGGCACATATAAGCGGCTTTACAGGGATGTTGTTGATCGATATTCTACTCCACATTATAGCTGATTGCTGAATCCTCGACAGATCATGGCTCCTGGTGTCCCCGCCTCGAATTTTCACTAGGAGAATTGTAGGTTGAGGCAATGTTTGATCCCATTAGTTCAAGTATTAGTGGGCATGGACCTGCTTTCATTGTTATAGCATGATTCCAGGTACATATAGTATTTCAGGAGTTGACTATGATTAGCGACATCAATTATCATGTTGGCACGTTAGTGTCTGTCAGGTGACGAGATGATCAGGCACTGCAAGTGGCTATCTTCCTAGGTTTTAACTATATGCAAAGATCTCGAAGTCCTCCTCGGGGCCTAGAGGGCCTGGAATAACGTAGTACCTATTCCTATTGATCTCTCACTATACAGTTCTCAGCTGAGGCCTAGGCTTTTGTTCACTCCGAAGTCCATTCTTTTGATAGTATAGGTACCGCCGCCCTCGCTATAGATCGCTCAACTGAGGTAATAGGCCTGGTCTTCAAGCCCTCCTTGCCAGTCAGCACAATTTATGATGCCGAGGCAGTATAGAATGATGAGTTAGATACTTCTTCGTGCCTACACTAGTAGGATGTCTTTTTCAAGTAAGCATCACTTCCGCACGTAAGGCTTGTCCGTTTTTCTTGCATTCGTTCATCCCAACCATCCCCCCGGTCACTATCTCCCTGCGCTTCTAGAGCTAAGCTTCTCACCTCCTTGAGCTTACCCGCCACGCGATGACTTCCCATTCCCGACATGCGAGCCAATGCTTGTTTGCGGCGACTCATTGAGTGAGACCCCATTGTTATGCTATCTATTCTAGAGCAAATGGGATATGGACTGGAGAAGCGACGATTCTTGTAATTTGGGATCGCAGTAAGGATCAGGATCTCAATCCGTCCCCTCCTCCGATATGTCACCACTACATAGGTAGATAAATAGACTACGTTAAGCTGGTGAAGGAATAGGTGGTTTGAGTAACATGCGATTAGCCGTTGCTCCTCGAGGCCAATACGAGACCATCCGCTGACTTATTGTGGCGGTGAGGCGGGATTACCGGGATAACCCACATTCTAGTTTGTCGTTAGCGCTTAAACCATACCGGCGTTCCCTACGTCGATGGCCGGACTTATGTAATTTTGAACGACTGCGTACCCCGGAGTTGACGTTTAAGCGGGACCTACAAGGGCGGCTGAGCGCAATTTGGGCGCTTGATCGAGGCAATGCCAAAAGTGGCGCGTGGTAACCAAAGCCTACCTATCCTTGTAGGAAGGAAAACGTGGTAAGAAAACGTGAGAACGCTAAAAGCACTAGAAGCCAACCCTGGTCGATATATTGCGGCGCGGGAGATTACGAGACTAGCGGGTTGCGGAGCCGATCTTAGGATAATAGTATCCTCCACCGCGAATACCTAACCACAACCAATGGGTAGCGCGCAGCAGAAAGGAGGATGCCAATCGGTAACTCGGCATGAATATGGACCGCCTATCGTTGTATACATGCAAAGAAGAAAAGTTGGCTATTTGGGATAAACGTAGTTAGGATTTTAGACCTATCGACAATTATTGACGACTTTCAAATAAGTGTAATAAAGAGATTTCATTCTTATCCAGTTCCCCGAAACGTAATTGCAACATATGAGTATTCT
Organism: Lasiodiplodia mahajangana; assembly: GCA_029590625.1. NCBI lineage: Eukaryota > Fungi > Ascomycota > Dothideomycetes > Botryosphaeriales > Botryosphaeriaceae > Lasiodiplodia > Lasiodiplodia mahajangana. Next base: position 11,719 of record JAPUUL010000768.1, read on the forward strand.
ACCCGTTCGGTTCTTCGTAGCCTATAATCTTAATATTAGCTAAGCAAACCCCGAGGGGCAGGTCGTTTCTTCTACGCTAATCTCTCTTCCGATATTGCGACGCTAAAAGCTCCCAAATGCCAAGATGCCACGATGACAAGCGTGATACTCGCCCATCCACTCAGCCTAAGGAGAGTATAAATAGTTATAGTTATTTTTAACCACCAACGTGGAGTAGAAGCAAACAGTCAAACATTATATAAACCTCTAAGTTGACTGTTTCGAGATCATACTTCGATCAAACTCCATCATTATCACTCCATTGTAATTATTCAAATCGCCACACAGTTAATATCAAAACCATGCGTGCATCTATCCCCGCGCTTTTCTCCTTAGCGGCTGTCGCCGCCGCCAACCCGTCGTACGGTCCGCCAGATGAAAACGTCACCATCACAGTAGGGGCCGGTTCGAGTCTGGATGGATACCAGCTAGTTGGATTCGTTGAAAACGGAGCCGGCTTCCCTGAATTTGTCACTGCGGCTGATGCTGCTGAGGCTTCGTCCGTCTTCTATTTGTTCTATAAGAACTATGGTCATTTCGGCTGGTATACCATTAACATCGGTATGTAATTCACGCTATTTTACATCTCAACCCGCGAATAAAGCGATTCCTCATGACCTCCAAACACTCGAGCGAGAAACTGATGTTAGACCGTTCACCTTGTAGACATCGGTAACGCCACCTATGCGACAGCTATCAAAGATGAAGCTTTCCAAGGCCCCATAGTATTCATCGACCCCGAGACATACGGCACCAGTATCTGGTCCGCCGAGACCGCCACTTCGGCCCTGACTTGGACTGGTAAGTTGACCCTATTCCTAAATGTTTCATTAGTTATCAAGCGCATCTTAATTAATCATTTAATAGGCGATCCAAGTGATTTCCCATATGCTTGTACCAACGATGGACATATCCAGCTTGCTATCTATACCCCGGGTACGCAGCCCGCGAACTGCGAACAGATCACACTGGAATTTCAGAAAGCCTAGATGAGTCGGCTATTTCACGACTTGAGAAGAGACTTGGCAGTGGCATGATCGCAAACACCACGGTTAAGTTTGTATATACCGCGATCTACTAGTATATATTAAAGCGAGGGGAGATAGGGGTCACAAGGATGACTAATAATATCAACTCCCGACTCTCTATAGTTACCAAACTACATATGTTGATTACCTACCAAAGTCTGCTTTCAATTCTCAGCTTTGCGGAAATGTCAGAATTCTGATTGTGTTTAACCTCGAACAGAAAAATGACTGCTACGTTCAATTGAAGCTGGCATGATTAGTTATTCATAGGTGTATGCTGAATGTATCTGTAAGCACCGCGGGCGAAGAGTACGCTCGCAACCCTAATAGAACGCTAGAACTATCTAAGGGAAAAATGGGGGAAATGGAAGAGGAAATTAGACAACATTAGTCTTTAGACTGTAGGACTTCGAATTTAATTCATCAAATTCGCCGTCTAACTTGCCCCGAGACTAGTATGGGCTTAATGGGAGACCTCGAATTTACCATCTCATTTCAGGAATTAACAATGTACTTTCTAGTCATTGAGGCTACAAGGATATGGTTACCCAACACTGGCTATAGCAGTACATGAAGTGGCGTAAATTGAGCTTGGAATAAATGCTGTAGAATTGGTTGACGATGCGAAAACGGCGCTACCACGGTATGTCGTAACTGGGGCTCACATCCGACTTCAGCGATTGGATGAGGCGGGAAAGTATTGGCTCTTTCTGAACTGCGTTTTTTTATCATCGCCACCGCAACTACCAGTTGTCTCAGCCGCAGGAGCGGCTGATGTCGTATATGCAGGAGCATCGCAGTGCATGCATGCAGCCGGCAGCCTGCAGGTTGAGTCCAGCCTGGCGGTAGAATCCCACTTTGTCTATGACCAACGTTAGTTGTAGAGATTGCTACTGGTGGAGTGGAAACAGTTATGAGCCCATTATAAGATATATGCCTAATATCAAGTAAGAATTGTGAGTTATACAATATCGCTGACATATTACTGAACCGTCGTGTTCACAGCCAATGAATTCAGTTGATAGCAGAGGCTGTGCCTTGGTCAGTCCTAAAGATGTGGTGAGCAGAACAAGAAATGCAACATTAAACACTTGGCACGGAGACCTCTCATGAGGCAACGGGGTTGCTGCGGTGGTTTTGATGGTTTTACCTTCTCTAATATTTCTCTCGTACAAAACGACCATAAATACAGTATATAAGAGATACTCGATTGTAAGTATATAGTAGGCTTATGCCTATACCGCCCAGGTAAATCAACTAGAAAATTGATAAACCCCAATTACATACGCTCATGTATTTCTCCAAACATGCTTTACCTTCCATTCGGCCCCCAAGTGTTAGCCGGCTCC
>JAPUUL010000769.1:0-14122 GCA_029590625.1 Lasiodiplodia mahajangana
AGAGAGAGAGAGGGGAGCGAAAATATAAGTATGCGTATGTATGTATGTATGTCTCTACCTACCGCTACTATCCACCACCCCGGCTCGACTTCCTGCAGCACCACGCGAGTCTTCTCGGTCTCTATGGTATTGACAGGCTCGCCATTGGCAAAGCCACGACTGAACTCGACCATACCCTGGGCTAGGCCGATCTGTCGAAGCCGCTCATTGCGTTCCTCCTGCGAGATGTCGTCTGCGGGCTTCCTGCGAGATTGATGACGCCGCCTTTTGGATTGGCTATTGACGGAGGCGTAGTAGACGATTTGATCATCTATTGTCTCGTCGGTTGCTCCGAGCGACGGGTTGAAGATGGCCAAGAAGCCCAATTGGGCGGGCACAACGGCCATCTGATTCGTGATAGCAGAGGCTGCCATGACCAAAGCGTTCCAAGATAGACGGGGCAGGTAAGAGAGCAAAAAGAGGGAAAAGACTATGTGCTATATAGGCTGGTACATAGGTAAATACTTAAGTAGGGAGTGCGCTGTCACTGCTGTAACCCAATCAAGGCGGCGAAGCGATATTCCCTTGAATGCCGAGTGAGCGCAGCTGCAAGTAACTGATTAAGGAACACGGCGGTGCTGTACCGGTGAATGCCAAACCTGTGAACTCGAGGGCTTCAACATTGAACGAAGCCTTAGTCAGGGCTAGGCTAGGCAGACCGAAGAAAGTGAGATAATGAGAAGTAAGTAAGTGAGTGAGTGAGATAATAGGCTTATACCCAATAAGTTGAGGTGGTGATGCATTGCGATAAGAGGTGCACCTACACAGACGGTCTTTTGGTACTGTAACTATCACAGTGGGTTGTACCCGGGTCTACCTAGGTACTAAGTAAGTACTAAATCGCCTACAATCCCCATCGACTTACGTCACAGCTATGACCGTTACCTCACGTAACTTAGGTACCTAGCTACTCGCAGAATACCTACGCAATCTCTCTTTTGAGTTTCGAGAAATACGAAAACGATAAGACGATAGAACGATAACCTTCGTTACGTATGAACGATTCGAGATTCTTCTCACGGCTACAATTGTTCCCCTTTTTATAAAAAAATATGAAAATAAAGTTCCCTTAACAGTACAACACAGTCGTCATAGCCCAAATTCCCAGCCCAGCTGTCCCTAAATCGCTGGATGCATCTGCAAACCGTCTGGCTGACCAGGAGGTATAACTTAATACAACAGTCCGAAAAATAATGCAGTAGGCATCCCTACTGTCTGCACTTGACGCCGTCTCTGAATGCTGTTGGACGCCGCTTTGGCGTCGGGGGTCGTGAGAATCTCTATCATTGGAGCAGGCGAGAAGAGTAGACCAAAATCTAGCACTCTCGCCTTATCAAGAGTGCCGCTAGTCCGTCCTCGCCCTCTCCCCCTGATAATGACACACACATAAAAAAAAAGTCTTGTAGTGGGCAGTATGATTCAAGGCGGCTAGAATCCCCTCAAACGTTTCCACCATGTGGATATAGATCAAAAAGCAGCAAACAAGCCCGTCCCATTTATCATCATTACTCTAATATGAACAGTAGCTGGCCAGTGTTCCAGCTCAGAAGAAGCCTCGCGCTTCGGGGGGTTTGACCGCTACCTAATGGTCATAGCCGGCGCCGCGTTGCCATGGGCTGCGTTATCGTTAGTCATGGCCGGGCTTGATGCGAGCATCTGCTAAAAATAACTTACCTTGCATTGTGTTGTGCTCTGAAACTCGTGGGCGTCGAATTGTTTTGTGCCCGGAACGCGCTCGCCGAAGATGGGCCGTATGGGCTCACTGATCGGTTTGAGCTGCCATTGGCAGGGAATAATGGTACAGACGGGTCTACGGGGGACCGGGGCGGGTTCTGCTGATATCCTTTCTCGGGCGAGGACCCGGCGGGCATACTAAGCCGTGAGCCATCGGTTCGGCGCCGCATGGAATCGGATGATATCGACTCGTTATCGTCATCCAAGTCCAGTCCGGGTTTGTAGTACCCTCCGGCCTTACGGGCGGTCGCGGCCAGAGCGTCAAGTTCTGTGGTGCCCGTCAGTTGAGATTGCGACTTCATGAACGATGTTCGGTCATCGGCCATGAACTGATAACGGCCATCGGGATTCTTGCGGTAGAAGACCAAGGCAGTCGAAACGATAACCATGATCAGCAGAACTGTCGCAAAAATGGCATTGAGGAAGAAGAGGATTAGGCCGATCACACCATTGACAAGAGCGGGCTGGTCGAAGACATCGGAGAAGATCAGTAGGAAGATGGCGTTGATGAAGTTGACGGCGCAGATGGAGATGTTGAATGAATTGGTGCTCTTGTCCATCCAGGGGCGCAGTACACTAACAGCGATGAGGGCACCGGCTTCGATCAAGAGCAGCCCGATGGCCTGGACATTGCCTTTGCCTTGGGCGAATGCGATGAAAAGTGACTTGACAAAGGTGTAACCAAGAACCGGGATCACGAAATAGTAAGCCGAGGCCCTGAATTGAACGTAGAGGAATCCCCACTTGTTCAACGCGTGAGGGTCTGAAAACAAGATGTAGGCAGGATTGCGGTGCATAGCAACGGAGCGGCGTGCAATGCGAATCACTTTGAATGCAGCCCATCCGAGGGTCACCGTCATACCGACGAGGAAAAAGATGGCCAACACTACTTCGGCGGGAGAATCGACCTGGGTGAACTCCCAGAGGCATAGAATAGTCATCTGCGGATAACCGATCAGTGTCAAACGGAATAGAATCCCCTTCAGAATCGTAAGCCAGCCATTGCGGAACTCGAGGAAGGTGTCGCTCTTCATCCACTTCTTCTTGGCGGCAAGTTCACAGAAGCCTTTGAACGCAGCAACGCCACCGACAGTAAAGACGACGAGCAGAGAATAGAAGACGAGACCGGTCAGGAACAGGTTAGTTGACTCGATACCAGCCCTGAATGCAACACGCTGGATACCATATACAATGTAGCTTCCTGAGCCTGTCGTGATATTACCTCGCTTCATCAAGCCAACGGCGGCACGGGGAATGAGGGCTGCAGACCGGCGGTAGACACCAACGGCTGCCTCTGGCAACATGGACAGCGCACGCTTTTCAACCTGAACTGACACGGTGGTCAGAGAGTCAAAGATGGTCGAAGGAGTGCCACCAGTAGCTCGCTGATACCAGGTGAAGATGTCTTGCAAGAAATCTACGTTGATGATGCCCATGGTCCACTGGAAATCCTGTGTCCAAGACTGAACGACTGGAGGAAGATGGACGCTCATCATGCCTAGAATAGCCTGGGCCTGGAAGAATCCGAAGAGGGAGAGGGCACCCGAGGCAATGTGAGCAGCAGCATTAGAGTGGCCAAGACCGTTGAGGACAGCAGACGAGCAGAGGACGAGGCCGGCAATGATGGCAAGTACCCATTTTACGGCTAGTAGATCAACCGTCTTGCCATTGGAGACGTCGGCTTCCACGCAGGCTACGGTTTCATGGGTGTCCGTCTTGTTCAAGACAACGCGTACTGTGGCATCGAGATCGGGGAATGTGTAGGCTATGCCGGGAATCTGATCTTTCGCAGATGCGTCGACATCGAAGTTGAATTTGAGGGAGAGCTTGCCAGCGGTCATAGGACAGAGACCAGCTAGTCCGAGATCGCAAGGGTTGAGGCTCTGGCTGATGATTTGGTAGCCGTATGCAACGACATTAACGTTGAAGGTCACGTTGCCCTCGATGGACGAGGTGGCCACGACATTAATGGAGGCCGAGTTGTTGTGCGGCGTGTACACGACATTGAAAAGACTGGCGCTGAATTGCGAGTCGGTTTGGAGGAATTCAGAGAGGCAGCGGCCTGGCTATTCAACGACTTCTGGGTGGGAGTCGCTGAAGTGCTTAACATGGTGGCAATCCCAACCAAATGCCCTCCGGGGACTGGGGTGGTGGCCGTGGTTGCATAGATAGTTGTCGCAAGGCAATATGATATCGCATGGAGGGGACCATTACTTGGGTAGCATGGGCACGGTGCAGGTGTTGATCGCGAAGCGTCGATGTGTTCAATACTAGGCTATAATGAAACGAAGTATGCAATTTGCAGTCATAGGGTTTGGTGGAATGGACAAGCAAGCGATCAATCAGGATCAGCGTGCAACGAGTGGCTGGGTACGAGGTTGCCGGGCCTTTCGAAGGACTCGGTAGCGTGAACTCGCCAAAAGATGGCCAGCAGGTTTGTATATGATATCATAAAGCCATGGGAGGCACAACAAAGGATTATGAACGATTGGGAAGTGGCAGACAGGATAAGAGGTGTCTGTCCGAGTGCTCAGCACCACGATCTGGACTGCAGCATCGAGATGATGATGATAAGTGTAGGTAGGTCTGCATGCAGATAGGTAGTCGAATCTAAGTACCTATGATACGACGAGATATGGTAGGTACTCTTAGGTAGGCTAGGCTGGCGAGGTTGGTGTATTGGATCCTACCTAGACAGGACTGCTTCCAACACAACCTTGAAGGGACCCAGTCGCCAAGACATACGTACCTCCTCTAACGGTACCTAGGTAGGTACCGCACATATATAGGTATGTACTGGTCCACTACCTATCTACCTAAGGTACCTAATGTATGCTGTCGCTGCCCCCAGTCAAGGCTATCCCAACCCAATCTACAGCACAGAAGGCCTAGAATGCTTTCTGCTTGCCGGGTCTTGGGGTCAGAGGATAAAGCTTCAACACAACCCGAATGAGGTATTGTGTTTTCACATAGTTTCACAATAGCCCTACGAAATAAGGCAACAATACCTAGGTCTATAGCTATCACCCATTTATTCTATTTTGGTTGTGGTGGTGCCGCAAAAATGAATTGGTGTTCTACGCCCATCTCTTAGCACTCATATAATACTATCTGCACAATTCACACTACTTTAGTTAACTTAGTTCTTAAGCACTTCACTGGCTGCTACTCAAAGAAAAGTGCATACAACAATGACCATAAGCCCAGCGTTCGTATTAACGTGAGGTACTATCTAGGTAATAACACTAACAACAATATAATCAAAAATAGCAAATCAGAAGAATTAGCTAGGCAGATACCAGATTCCCCTTTAACCGGCTCTAAGAATAAAAAAACAAGTCGCTACGATATTTTTTCTCTCTCGAAATAACACTGGTTATGCCCTTTATCTATCTAAACTTCGTATCCCTAGAAGGCAGGAAGGTTTTTATGACAACGTGTTGATTCTTCAACTGTCTAGATTGGGGACCGCGAATAGATTGTTCTCTTTTTTTCCCCCTCTTTTCCCTTTTTCCCTTCGTGGCACATAACGATTTGACTAGTTGCCATGTGTTTCGTATTGCCAGGATGAAATGAAATGGTAGGTATGTGGAAGTAGAATCTGTTTTCGGGTTTCAAATGCCAGAGAAAACAAATGTATAAAATTGCGTAAGATGAAAATAACCAAAAACAGTAGAATGCACCCAGGGTTATGAGAGTGGGTTTTGCTCTGTCATTACATCGTATGAAGCCGAGTTCGCAATGCTTGGGTATCGTTGGGTTGATATGTAGTAGTCCTAGTAGTCGTTATCGCTGCCGTCGTCCAAATGCGTGAGAGTGTTGTCTATATCTCCTGGATCCAGATCTAAAGGGTGTGAATTAGCTTGAGCCTTGAAAGTAGGGCTACATGATGATATGAGTGCCGCTGGTGTGGTTGCAGACAAACTTACCTCCATTTTCCCAATATCCTCTCGCTTTTTCCGTGCCATGGACTTCACACTCATCATCACCATGTCCAGGTCATCTTGGTCGCCCATCGTGATCATATCGGACTGCGGTGCATCTTCGTCACGCACTTTGATTTTGAAGCGGCGCTTCATGTTGAACTTCTCGCGAACCTTATCCTGAAGGTCCACGAATTCTATAGCCGCGCCGATCATTATGTACCGAACATCCTCGGCGTGCACCTTAACCCTGACCTTGCGAATATCTGGGCGCCTTGATCCACCGCGTATTGAGCCAGTCGATGAGGCGCCGGGCCGTCGGTTGGAAACCATCTCGAAGTCACCCTCGTCAAAGGAATCGTATTCGCTACCCTCCTCTTCTTCCTCGATGTATTTTTGCTGGGTTCGTCTACTGCCTTGTGACCTGCGTGGTCCACCACCGTTACTGCCGCCACTGTACATGTCATAGACGTCATCTGGATAGCCTCCCTCGTCGTCATTGCGTGAACCTCTGCTCCTAGGTGGCTCAGCCCTTGAGTAGCTCCTCTGAGGAGGTGACCGCGCCTCCGAAGCTGCTCTCGCGGGCATTCTACGATCGCTTTGTGGGGAGCTCGTCTTCTCGTATTTGGCGCTTCGTCCGTTTGAATCGGGGATGTTAAGCTTTGCAGGCATGGGCTTGGGTCCATTGCGAACCGAGGCGCCTCGGCTCATACCCGATGGCTTGTCATTCTCAGGAGGTGGTGTCGGAGGGAAGGCGTTGCGGCCGGTGGGTGGCTCCGACTGTTGCCTTCTGCTTTGTAGTCCAGGTTTTACAAGGTTCGTAGCCGCGAATGAGATATTGTCCGTAGGGCGGTCGTCCTTCTCCACGCCTCTTCCTGCGTTCTTAATCTCAGATCCAGCGAAGCCTGTGAAGGCATTGGATCGGTCTGATGCGGCCACCAGACGAGCTTTTCCAAGGTAGTCCTTCGTCTTCAAATTTCGGACCTTGGCTTCGTTGGGTCGGTATACTACACCCACCGGGATCGAGAACACCGTATAACCCTAGATAATTGTCAGAGCTGCCCTAACTGAACAGGTGAATATCGCCTACCTCTGCCTCCTCCCTTATAGCCTCATCAATCACATTGTGATCTTCAACCACCTTTTCCTTCACTGCATAGTTGAGATCCTGCATACCAGATTCCTTCTGTTGTAGATATATGTAGCAGAGACCACGATTGAACAACACCTCGCATGAGTACAGCTTGAACAGTAGACCTAGCTGTGCATAATCGATCATAGTATTTCCTCGTAAGTATAGCAGTGTGTCGTTGAAGTTCGCCAGGGCTTCTTCGAAATCACCGAGTAGGAAGTTGGAAACACCTTGCTGGAAGTATGCAACTGCAAGATACGAGTCCAATCGAATGGCTCTCTGATAGCATTCGACCTGCATCTTACTGTTAGTAAATCGTAGCTAAAGATTAATATTATACACTAACAGCTTTCTCATGTTCGCCGAGCGTTGCGTGAATAACGCCCATATTAAATAAGATCTTAGATGTGTCTGAGATGGCCTCAAATTCTCTGAGTGCATCCTCGAATTCATTGTTGTCGTACCGGCCGAGGGCCGATACCCACGTTTCTATCTCCTACAGTGGCACACAAATTAGCATGTGAGACAATTCTCCGATTCGAGGAGCCTGGCGAGATACTCACCTGCTTCAAAGACATTATCACTTAATGTTGGTCAAGGTAAGTTATGCGGGCAGCTTTATCCAGAAAGCAGTGGCGCACAGCCGCTACGGCGACCAGGAATGCTAAAATACTGGCGTCGTCTCGTCGTCAATACTATTGTGAATTTTTGATTTCGATGCTCGTTGAACCACTATTTCGCTTGCTTGGAGGGGAAAAAAAAGAACCCCGCGTTGACAGTTGTCCGCGTCGTTATCCCTTGCTTAAGTATCCCGCCAGACAAATTCGTGGAAGATGATAATAAGAGGGACCAGTAGTTTCCCCCCGCTTCTCGTATTCCTTGGCTTCGTTGATTGGTGTATAGCCGTGTATGGTCTGTGAGAAAGCCAATACTGCTGGGTTATCTTGTCGTCGGATTTACGAAACAAGGTCGAGTTTCTGCTCGAGAATCGAGGCGTATTATAAAATAATGTCAGCGCGGCTAGCGATGGGTGAACTGCTGGTTGCGCAGGGCTGTGTAGGTACAGATGCACAACGGCTGCGACCCAACAGGGAAACTCGTTCGTAGCGGGAACCAAGGCACTGGGTTCAAAACTCTATATCCGTGTCGAAGAAGAAAGATCGAGCAGGAACACGTTGGAATGATTAGCTAGCTGGGCGTGGTAGCCGGTAGCGCCGTAGATAATAAACAATGTATATATGTAGTTGGATCCAAGGAGTGAATTATTGGAAGAACGTCGATGATGGTGAAAAAGGCCAGCGCCTACACAGAGGCGGGAAATGGACGGGGGCGGAAAGGACAGTAATAGTTTAAGAGGGTTAAGAAAGGCAAGTCTGTGCCGAGCGGGATAGGTACACTACATAGGTAGATAGATGCAGAGGCAGGGGATGTGCTGTAGATACATAGCATAGACGGGATGAATTGTCTGGCTCATCATCAAGGCTGGGAGGGGACTGGCCGGATGTCATGCAGTGCACTACTGTACTAAATGTATGCCGTGACCTGCCAGCCAGCCAGCGAATAGCACAGTAACTGCCCGCTGCAACGCTAATTAAGGGTACGGGGTACCTGGGCCTGGCAAGTCGAGGAGCACTCAAAACGAGGTTGATGCTAGCCAGGGTCAAATCGGGAGGGACAGGGGCAGGGTTGTAGGGCGCAGGGGCCGCCTTGTTCAACTCCCCTCGTACAAGAAAGCCACAGAAAATAGGTACGGAGTACTGGAGGAATGGGATTAATGGAATCACCAGCACGTGTTTTTGCTGTTGACGAGGGGAGATGTTCGTTGGTATAATTCCTTGGACACACACAAAGCAAAGATCGGTTGCTTCCTTCGTGTTCCACGTTGATTCTCCAGAACTCTATTCTTAAACAGAAACAGAACAACTCATCGACTTGTCTTCGCTTCAGACACTTTGCTACAGCCACAGGAGGATGATAGCTAGCCGCTACGTTAGGTATAGAGTACGGTCCATACAGCCCCTCCCCGTATCAAGTCGAAAGGAAGAGGCAAGATAGAGCCGAAGCCAAGTTCTTCTTGATAGGGCCCAAGGAATGCTTTGCACCGTTCATGACTGCCTTGGTCATTCGACCTCTGGCCACATTCTACATTGTCCAATTGGCGTCAATGATTTGATCAACGCCCCTGTGATGGATGGAAATCTTGGATGTCGACAACTTGAATACCTACCTAGATGCAACTCGGCCATCTGTATGTCTGCAGAGCAGAGTCGAGAGCAGACGTACAGAGACTTCTCTGGCGAGAGAGGAATAGTGCATGACTTCCTCATCGCGAAATGTGACATGGAACAGCAACGCACCAAGCCCTGTCATTCTCCGGCGGTAAGTGTTCCAGGATAGTCGACGGAGGGCGGTGATTGGGCAGCAGGGCTCGGCACGATGCGCTGGTCTGGGACGCCAGGTGTTCCAGGGCGCGTAAATGACGAGCCAATTGGCGGCCGTAAGGGGGCTGGCCTACCATGTACTTGGCTACCCTCCCATACCTTATTTCCCCTCCCCCCACTCATAGATCGTGCTCTGGTGGGATGGGGGAGTTAGGTATCGAGATAGCTAGCGAAGCTATCTGTCTAGTTCGGTCGTCTTCATCATGATAGCTTTCTTCTTTGGGCAGGCAACATTGAGGTTGGGATATCGGTTATGGACGCCGACGCGAGTAATTGGCCGTCATCATATCCACCGCTTCACTTGTCTCGGTCCTGTTCGGTGATGCCCAGAAATCGAGAGTTTAAAATAGAAACCTACTAAGTATGCAAGTCAATTCACTTGGACCCAGTGCAATACTATAGGACATCGTAGGCTTCTCCAGCTTCAATTGGTCTCTCCAAGAATCTAAGCGCCGACGACGTCAATAGTTCTCATGTGACTTGATGATGTGACCACATATGCGAAGTGATGATGATGATGCTATTAGTGCAAGATGGGACGCGCATGCTATCTAATGTTGAGTTATTTACGGCGAGAATAATCGAATGTGATGAAAACATCATCACATCTGTGATATAGATAGCACTGAGACTCGTGCTATATGGACTAAGTAATTGGGCCATGTTGTCGCCATGCATTCTCGAACTTCGTCCCCGTAGACGGTATCTACTTACCTAGGTAGTAGATAGTAGGCGCCTACAAATGGAGGATTCGCAAGATCCTCCCGGAAACAAAGTTGTTTCTCGGGTAATTCAGTCGATGAGTTGTGTCGGCTTTCGGAGGCGAGGAAGCGAGGAGAGCTAAGTAAACATGGATATGATAGCTATGGGAGGTAAGTATTCTCCTTCGTCTCCAGCTACCTTACCTACCCAAAGTATTTGAGAATATCCAGGATTAAAGTTGCAGCGTCGTACGGCAGTAACTATGTTGCTGCGAGGCACTTCCATGCATCCGTAGCGTGTGTACACTTTACATATAGTACAGTAGGTATCGTTACATGCGCTCACGACAAGGTCGCAATCTCCCGTCGTCGCCGTCGATCAGCTACCACGCAAAGATGCAGGCAAGATGCACGACGCACAAATGGTTGAGACGAAAGACAACAGAAAGGCAATCCAGGGTCCGAGGGACAATGAGGCTACATCCCGTCGTCCGCGTCCGGTTGCCCAATATTGGATTTGATGAAAGCTGGCCAGCCTATGCAAGTGGCTGTATGGAAGAATGGGACAAGACCCCCCCTGTGACCGCAATGCATATTGATCGAATTTGGAGCTATGCAAAGCTAACACGCGGCTCTCCGGCATGTCAATGCATAGCTACCGTAGGTTCGTCCCAGGTCAGACTGCCACTCATGTCTTGTTGCTGCGGGCAGGAGAACCATATCAGGGAGGTACTGCGTAGGGGAAACCTATATCGAGCCAGGAACCGAGTGCCTAACCCATGCAAGAGAATAATCTAGGATTGCTGCAGAACAATTCAACAACACCGTAAGCGATGCAGACTGTAACCAAGTACGTAAGCAGTCTATGTTACCTACACCAATACCTAATGACCTAACGAGAACACATATTAACGATGTATCTACCTAGTATCTGACTTCAATCTACTTAATCTATCGCATACCTACGCACATCTACAGTATCTAATGCGCTATGAACTCGAGTTGAGCTAAAGAATCCCCAGTGGCTTCATTACATCATGTAAAAGTGGACTTCGGCAGGATCCGGACCATGGGTATGTCTCCTCAAATGTCTGATGATGGCAGTTCCGGTCGCTGATGTGTGGGCCGTTTGAAGATGTTTCGTCCCCCTAGGCAGAGCCCTAGGGAATGGTTTTGCTTCGAACCGTTGCTGCGTAGACTAGCTGGAATTAGTTCATCTAGAGCTTGTAGAGATGTACGTAGAGAAGCTTGTTCCATTCCTTCTTACCCGCTACCGGGGCTCGCCTCACATGTCATCATCAACCTATGTACAAGTAGGTATGGTATGCGTACGTTGGCTCTGCCTGCAGTCTTGATGGACATGGGCATCGTTTCGAGCGCTTGGCCGGCTTAGGCTTGGACACTTGTTTTCCCAAACAGATCTTCCTACGACGTTTTCGTTCTTCGAAGGATTATCTATAGCACGCCGCCGCCCCCGTGGTGGCCCCACGGAAATGGCGTGGTAGAACGCGGTGGTGCCATTATTATAAGATATCGCATGACGCCAGAATACCAAGAGCGGTCCCGGAGTTCGTTGACGGCTTGGTTTCCTGCGTCCCTGCATTCAGATGTATGTGGTTGCCTGTTGTCAAGTGTACCACGTTTTTGTAGTGGATCGTATGTACGTTCACACATTCGGCAAGATGAGTTACAAGATCTCCAATAATCATCTGGGGATGTATCCTAATCTCTCCAATCTACCAGGTAGATACGATGTCCAAATGGGACTTGTTATCCTGACATTGGTGATCGCAAGGCTGAGGGGCGTTCTTCATCCCACCTGTCTGGATGGCGAATAGGATCTCATAGCGAAATAACCTATTCCTCAGATCATGCCTTTCTTGACTTCATCTTTCCTCTCCTCCCATAGTGTTTTACCAGTGCAGGAACAGACAGTCTTATCATTGTCCCACATCCCCGCACTCCGAGCAATAACACCGACAACCGTGTTTTCGTTGTTCTTCAGCTCTCCCTGGCCTTCATCTTGGCTCGACAAGACCATGGCGTGGCCAATGACCTCCCAGATCTGAAAGGAGTGGTCTAGGAAGACGGCCCCGCGGCCATCTTGACCTACTTCCACTGAGCCCAGGATGCCTCGGGGCTGCGTTGTGTCATTACCGCCAGCCCATATAGGACCTGTAGAAGCTGCGCCGAATTTCAGATCGCCATACTCTCGTATGCTGGCGTTGTATTTTCCAGGCACGACCCCCCGCACGGTCAAATCTACCAGTGTGGTCGTGGGGGACACCTGTACCATGCGAGCTAAGCCCCTGACTTCTCTTTCGCTGATTGCCGAATCCTTCGTTGAGGCTTCGGGGTCCGACGCAGGCACCAATGCATCACCACCTCTCTCGTTTCGATGATATGTCTCAAGGATACAGACAGCCGCGCCTGTTGATCATGATCCGAAGTGATTTCCAGTTAGTCGGCTAGTCATAAACACCAAACGTGCATCTTGTTTCAAAAGCGTAGATAGCAGGCCAGCACTCCAAACCAGGGTGAAGAGCAGGACGTAGGCAGATAAAAGAGACGCCCATGCTGCATGAATACGTCATGGGATCCCATGCTGTAATAGGCCGGCTTGGAGTAAATTGATTCGCAAGGGGAAATAACAGGCTTAACTCACTGTTTGATGCTCCTGATCCCCGTAGAATGGCGTCTCGACCCGTGGCTTCGATGGCGCTAACGATGGCAGATGGTGCAGCTGTTGGGATGAAAAAGATCAGATGTTAGCCAAGGCATTACTGGTTCATCTTCAGATGATGTGATCCTTTGAAGAAGAGAAGCACAGCAAGAAAGACACATGAAATATGAAAAATGTAACATTAGTGTACTTGTTTTTCCTTGCTCATACGAACAGACAAAAAGTAACTACCAGCCCTAAGACGGGGGTCCTTACCGGTTCCCTTGACGGCGACTAGCTTGTCCTTAAGATTGGCATCAACACTGGTGATCCCGTCAAGGCTGAATAAAGCATCTGAAACCGACTTGACACATGAGTCGCAAGTCATGTGCACAGCGAATAGGGTCTATGATTTTGGTTTGTGTGTTTCGTCAGCCTCTCACAGGTAATAATATAAGGGAAAAATGACGGCGATTGAAGTAGAATCGTTTAATCATGACTTCTCTCGGATAAGAGGATTTGATAAAAGGCACTAAATTAAAAGATTATGTGAGATGATGAGAATGTTTTGGGTCCGAACAAACCTCGAACGGGGTTTTGACTTTATTCTGCGTCATGGTGTTGGTGAGGTAGGGAGTGGCAATTATGAGGCTGTTTCTTCGGCTGTTGCGTAACTGTCTATCTTGTCTTTCACGATGCGACGCTGGGAGCGAGGGTGTGATGCTAGTACGAAGCTGAGGGGTATGCAAGCAGCGGTTGTCGTGAGTAATTTTTATCAATATTATACGTTTGCACCAGAACAAAATAGTTATAAATTTCGAGGCGGACAAAATAGTCACTTACACGATAGCCATCTCCTCACCTTATTGGATGCTCACAGCATGCTTTGAAATCGAGTTGGACCGACCCGATGGGTCCGTCGAAATCGGCGGCAACCTGAGGATGTTTGTTTAGTCGGCACTCGGTGCTAAATCCGATACTGTAACTCGGTGCGGGCTCAGTGTAATGCTACCCCAGTTACAGTGCTGTGGTACCTGTATCGCTGCTGGAAAAGGCACCCGGCTATCTATCGATAAGAGGCCCCACGTGATTTATAGTGAAGGGCAGGGACCAAATTCTCCTAAGCTAGGTATGTCTTGGCATCCAAACCTCCAGCCGACTTAGATCACGACGAAACGAATTAAAACACCTGCCGGATCTCAATTGACATATTTAGACCGTCACAGCACGAGCTGCCTAAAAGAATCCGGCGACTGATTGATCGATAAGGAGGGAGCAGCTCCCTCGAGAGCCGCCAACATGTCACAAACCATCGGGCTAGTACGTGACATTCCCCAATCCGTCCCTCACCACCCGACACATGTATCTCCGCATACCATACTCTATATATAGAGTCAATAATAGTACTCACACGCACAACCCCCTCATGTATAGACGAAGCTAGCCTACTCGCGAGCCTGGCACCAGATTTCCGCCTCAGCACCCCACCC
>JAPUUL010000077.1:0-30952 GCA_029590625.1 Lasiodiplodia mahajangana
TTCGCCCTAGCCGTCGGAGCCCTGCTCTGTTTTCTGTACGTGCGGTCGCAACAAGAGACGGACGGCAGGTGGGACACCAAGCGCTGTTTCCAACGCGGGGGATAGTAATATCGATCCGAATCTGATAAAGCCCGAAACCCCCTCGGAAGTGTGGTCTCCGCATCAACCCGAACTGCAGACGGCGAACAATACCCACGAGATGGGCACGGCGTCGAATATCCACGAGATCAACGACGCGACGCCTGCTGTGTACCCTTCGCATAACGCGCCTTGGCGGTCCGCGCAGACGTATCAGAATTGGGCTAGGACTGAGCTCGCGGCGGACTGATAGGAGAGTTCTGTAGCAGCGTCCGGATTAGGGGCAATAGGGGGGAGGGTGGGGGGTCAGTGTAAATATCGCGACATACCTACGTAACTACTCTCCGGCCTATGGGTAATGCACCACAATTGTTCGATATCGAGTTACCTTCGGTATTCGCAAGCGAAGTGCAGAGCCCATATAAGTAGTTTTATAAGAATCGGGTGTAAAGATACTGAGTTGATCGGGATAGTTTGGGCATAAACCGGGGAGGATTGGCTTAAGTTCGGCAGTAATGAACCACACATATCCCATGCTTTGGGAGTTTTTTATATGCTTTATAAGTGCTTTCAAAAAGTGTTGAAGGTGGGAGAGAAATGCTTTGGCAGATCACAATGCCTGGTATCTTCATATTCACTTGCCTCCCCCTTACATATACTTGTTGATTATATTGTACTACTTATATAGGGCATCATTCAACTACTCATACGAAATTGCTAACTTGTGTATGGCATAAGACTGCTTGCCTTCTATTACCGAGGTTCTTGAGGCAGCGTGGTCAGTTGAGCCACTTGTGGCGGAACTCTATCGAAGCTACTGCTGCTACGGCGTTTCCACCTTAGCTATTCACCGAGGACGCTTCACACTTCGTAGGAGGAAATAACGTCTTTTAGAAACATGACAGATTTAGCTTATCCTAATACTTGCTCAATTTGCATGGCAAGTGGGGGGCACTCTTGTAGATCACAGCGATAAAGTAATAGTAGGTAGGGTACCTATGTACTTGGCTAGGTACATGCATGGATACATTTAGATATGATAGTAGGTTTTAGAGGCCGTGGGTACCTTTAGTCGCAATAATCTGCCCTACGAAGTGGTCTAAAAACACTGATGTTGGCTAACTTAGGTTTGTTGAAGTTCACACTTGTGTGGGTATCTCGGTTAGAATATTCACCCTGGGGTGACCTATAAGTACATCTGCTTTGATAATGATCGTTAATAATAATGTGTACATACGGGCCGTTAGTAGTTTAACATACCACCTAGGTCGGCTAACTTAACTATTGGTCTTAACTCCGATCTTTTCCACTAGATACAGCCCTCTCCTTACACTGCTTGAAATGACAAAAGGACCGTACAATTCAGTCCTACGGACTGCAAAGTGGACTATGTATGGTGGGTTTGCACTACCAGCAAAGGGAATATGGGATAATGCTGCTTATGTAAGCACGTAATCATATCTCGAAGGAATTAAAACACTATCAAACAAGGCAAAATAAGATAACAATAAAGGGTGAGTGTCTTTACCTGTGACAAGAGCTTATATAATAGGGCTTGGAATAGTAATTTTTATTTAGCTAATAATACTTGAGGGATCTTTAGGGTTTATGCCCTCTTCCTCCTTTCTAGTTGGCAATATTCCCACTTATTTATAATCACAAGGTGAAGCCCATTTGTCTCTAGGGGTAATATTCATTATTAGTAGGGGTGGCATACGGCTTTCACCAAGATTGTGTGTTTGGGACTGTGGGTTTTAGCTGTGCAACACATTATATAACTACTTATATTATAATGTATAAGTTGAGCATGCATACCATGTGAACCGTCTTGCTTTCTTTCATTATCCTGTAATACATTGTCATTCTTTCATTTCATTTGGTTAAGTTGTGAGTCTTTGAAATGGTAGAGTGGGGGCGGAGTTTTGTTGCGCCCACTCTGCTCCGAGGTTGGGTGTCTGGGGGTACCCCTTATGCAGAGCCTCATTGCTATGGACCAGTCTTGCACCGCCAGCGAAAGGAATATGGGATATTGCTGTGTGTGTAAGCACGTGATGTTGTCTTAACACTATTGGGGAGGGTGGGACTAGGAGTATGTAAGATAAGAGAATGATAGGGGATAAAAAATATGCTCTTCCTTGCTACATTCGGTTCTGGAGAGTGACGATTGCTACTGGGCTATTCTACTGCATTGAGCCTATCAATGATTTTGGAATCAGTTAAAAAGTACACTTGGTCTTTCCAACTCAACTACTTGGTAGCTGATCAGGTGACCAGTGCCTGGGTGACCATGTATCTGTGTGCTTGCAAGGTCTTGCTGATATACTTGTACAATGATACCCCAACTAGGAGCTTTGTCTCTGTAAAGGAAGCCGATTGTGGCACCCAGCATATAATGCACCATAATTAATCGAGATCGATTTTTCMAAAAGTTGCACTTAGGAGAAACAAGAACTATGTTTTTTCACTTCTAAGTGCATGCAAAGACTAAAGCCTTATTAATCTTGACAGGAATCGCATGTAAGGGAGATATTTTAAATTTTAACAAGAGAGCATTTGTTACAATTACAGTGTAAATATTCTTTCAACCGTTTTAGATAGTTTAGTCCCGGAGTGTATGTAGTTCAGCAGCGGCTCTAAATAGGAGTTATGGTATGGAGCTCACATAGAAATATAACTAACTGCCTTTAAAAGCTTCTATTCACTGAGAAGGTTTGCAACATAGCAAGGGGTAGTTTGAACGCGTATATTGGAGGGAGCGTAAGTACCAAGTTAAAAAACCCAACGCAATCCTCCCTTCCGTCTTCTTTATAGGCCCCTCCCACTTTTCGGATCTAGAATAGTGCGCCGTTGGATTGAACGCAGCATGGAGGCCGGCCGCTGGTCACGTCGAACGCGCGGCAAAGGACCCTCCCAGGTCTGGGCTAACCTCTTGGGGGATAGAACTATTCGTCTTCATAGGCCACTTAGGATATTTGAATTCAGCCACAGGTGGCTGAACTGGTCAGATTTCGCCTGGCAACTCATATTATTCCTGACGTCGCACTTAATGTTCTTATGTGTGGTTTTCTCGCNTTTTTTTCCTTGAATAGGAATAGTTGGTTGTAAGGATATCTCGGAGCTATTTTCTTCCTTCTAGCGCTTTCTGGAACAGAGACTTTCTTTCTTGGTGAAAGCTGTGTCTACTGTTAGAAGCTTCCAAGATTCTCCTAAATGATGCTTAAGATAGCAATAACTAACTCCGAGTTCTCTAACGCCGAGTTCTCTGTGCACCGCCATAAAGGAATGGGGACAATGCCTGTGTGTGTAGGCACGTGATCTTATCTGTAGAGTTGAAGCTTGAATCTCTAGCTCGTTGATGCCTAGCGCCTCGATCTTTCAACCCATTGATGCCTAACACCGCCAACTCTAGCGCAATCCACAAGCGCGTTGACTGAGAGGCTGCCCCCGGATTTGAAGTCCACCGCCCTGATGCCCTAACGATTGACTTTCGAGATTTCAGTCTATATACACATTGCTCGCGTGCTTCTTACCGACCTATGAACAGAAAGAGTTGGTAAGTATGTCGTTTAATTCAAATCGTGATGGAACACAGCTGCAGTGATTTATGCAACACGGTATTTCGTGTTCGTGGATTACCGCACACCATCAAAACTATAGATGATGTTGCCAACTTAGTGGCTAAGACCCTGGGCGATATTTCGGCTCATGATATTCGCGTGTTCTCTTTGGCTACTAACCTGGGCTTCGGGGACAATTCGCCTTCTAGAGTGGCTACATTAATGTTTGACACTGGTCCTTCAATCACCCGGGACAGCCAAAGTAAGAACGAATGGGAAATTCCCATCGGACCTCCCGAGCCCGGGCACTGTCTCATCTTAGACACCCACTTTAAAGGCATGACACCTATGAATGACGTGAAGCACTTATCCCACAAATACGAGTACGTTATTAAATGCATATCCTAACTAGAAAGAATGGGCAGAGAGTGAGGCTAAAGTAATAGCAGTTGCATAGCCATTTCCGGCCTTGCTAGCCACCCATTCGGATCGTGGCAGCCCAAAGCCAGCCCCAAGACTTTCATGTGGATCCGTGACGCTCTCCCGAAGCATATATGCGGTATACGATCGGTAATCTACGGTTACGAAACAAAGCTTGCTGGGAGCCAATCTTTCGAACGCATCCCAGATCTCTCTAGCGGGCTTATTGCCTTACTTATGGCGTACGGCTGGGGTTCGCAGTCCTCCAAACCTGTCGTTTTTCTTGCCCATAGCCTTGGCGGGCTCGTGCTTAGGGATGCGCTGAGGCGGATTGGTGATGGTTCCGCCAAAGAATATAAAATGCTATGGAAGAATCTTCGAGGAGCCTTGTTCTTTGGAGTGCCAAACTTGGGCATGGAACAAGCGTGTTTCCGGGCTATCGTCCAGAACAACCCCAACGATACTTTGATTGATGATATTGGTCGCGGGTCTAACTATCTTCGCGAACTTAATGAGAGATTGTCGCACAATCTAACCAACACACATTTTAAACAGTTTTGGGCATATGAAACTTTAGAGTCTCCTACCGTGACTGTATGTGATTACTCTATCATTCAAAGTCCCAGTGTTGGGTGCTGACAAGCGATAGAGAGCCTCAGATGGGAACATCAACCGCAGCGGTCCACGAGCTATTCTCGTGAGTCCGGAGTCAGCGACCCTAAAGCTGATACACGACAACCCATCTGCTACATTCCCAATCAAGGCGACCCATTCCGACATGGTGAAATTCACGCGGGAGTCACCGGACTATCATATAGTTATTTCCAAAATTTTAAGTATCGCGAATGATGAACTAAACCAGGATTATCTTCATACGGGGCATCAACCTGTTGGGACCGAAACAGACCGAGGGCCGCTGTTTGGGGTTACAGAAGAAAAGATAACAGGTAATTCCATACTACTATCCTCGCGTGTGGAAATAAATGTGCTGATCGACTATATAGCCGAGGTACAGGTATTTAGGCGCCTCTCAGGTATAACACTCCCTGAAGCAACTAAGTTCCTAGATGTGACGTCCGGGGTAATCCGGGCTACAGCTGCGGAGATCCAAATGATCCAGGAAGAGAAAGAGGAATTGATGTACATGGGAAGACTTGAGCCAATCCTGATATCAATGGAACAATTTGCTGAAGTGTCTAAGGCCATCGGGGCAACTTTTGGGCTTCCCAACCCTATGGCATACGTATGGGTGAGTCCTGAAAAGAATTCACTTATGCTAATCCAAGTCAGAGGGAAATATGCTAATTGTGATAGGGTCCAATGGAATTTATTCTTCGTGTAAGTGGTTTAGTTGGGCCCTCTAGTTCAAAGCATTTGGCTGATCGATTCTACAATATTATAGGCAACTTACTCATACTCAGACATATTCAATTACATTCTCGACGCGTATCAACAAATAGGCGAAAAGATTCCCCAATTTGCAATGTATCGAGAACAGCTTGTTTCGAATCAGCATTTCAAACACGCCTTGGCTCTAATCTATAGTGACATCTTGTGGTTCCACAGGGAAGTACTGCAGCAGCTAAAACAGCGAGGTGAGCATACAAGACTAGGTTCCGCATCACAAAGTCTAACAGCATGGCAGAATGGAAAAAGCTGTTTACATCCACATGGGGGAATTTTACGAGTTGTTGTGACCAGATTCAAGAGAATATTGCTCGCAGCCATCGACTAATCAGAGAGCTAACTACGCGGAACATCTCCCTGAAAGAATTTGAAGAGATACAGAGTATCCGAGCTAGCTCACTGTACGCTTTTAGGGCCAACAGGGCTGTAGAGGATGCTTCTCGGCGGGAGACGGTAATGCAGTGGCTTTCCCCTTGGGATTGCGAAGCGCAACAGGCTCGGCACCGTAGGACGAGGTCGATCTGTGAGTCTCCAGGGAAATGGTTACTGGTAGACTCTTGTTTTTCGAAATGGTCTGCACCTGAATTCTGTCCCAGTCCTTGCATTTGGCTAAATGGGATTCCCGGCGCAGGTAAGACATTTTGTTTTAGTTGATTATCAAACAATTTGCTCTATGTTGATATAAACCCTAGGTAAGACGATCCTCGCGTCAATTGCTATCGATCACCTACAACGCGAAGAACCAGATGCCGCTGTTGCGTATTTCTATTGTAAGCATGGCGATGATTCCCGTAATTCGTTCATCAGCGTCGCTAGGGCTGTGCTATCACAGCTACTTCGTCAACGCCCCCATCTCCTGTCATATCTCTTCGAGAAGGCATCAACAAGCGGACACGTCCTATTAGATTCAACTACCGCAAGAGAGGTAATACAAACAGTACTAAGTATCTCTGGGAAAACTTATATCGTTGTCGATGGAGTCGATGAATGCGCTCGCATTGAAAGAGATGAAATTGCGGAGACGTTTAGGACTAGTATCGAAAATTTGCCAGAAGATGTTGCTGGATCCGTACGGTGCCTCTTCGTTAGTCAAGATGATGACAACGCTGGCCGTAATTTCCGAGATCTCCCCACCATCAAGATCGCCGACAGAAGTCAGGGTGATCTCAGGGACTTCGCCGAAAAGCGTCAAAACGAGCTGCAAACTAAGTTCGGAGCCATAGACTATCGGATTTCAGAAATATTAGTTGCGCGAGCGCGAGGTAAGGCATTTCAACGGTTTGGTCATCCGATGGTATTATGGCAACTAACAGCACTCCAGGAATGTTTATATTTGCGGACCTGTTTTCAAAATATCTGGAATCTCAGCTGAGCAAGGCGGCGCTGCTAGCTGAACTAGACCCGAACAAATTACCCGTGAGCCTTGACCATGTGTATGTCTCTTACCCTTATAGAAGCCATTAGGTTCATATATCTAATACACACGAAAGCTATGAACGCATCTTTGAGCGTGTCTTCGAGATGAGAAACGACACTAGTGGAGCCTTTGTCAGGGAAATTCTAGGATGGATAGCATGTGCTCGACGGCCCTTGAAATGGGCCGAGGTGCAAGGCGCAGTGTGTATAGATCTGGATAACCAAGTTGTTGATTACGCTAGGATGCTCTCGGAGTCCCCTAAAGGTCTCTTTGCATCACTTATTGAGATTGGTAAAGACGGCACGGTAGAGTTGATTCACGAAACCGCCCGAGAGTAAGTCCGGGATCTGTATTAACCCCACCCACTCCTTATAATGTTCGACTAACCGCGCTCCAGATATATTTGCAGGAATATTATCAAGTCTCGTGAGACTAACTATTCGCTCGCAATCGTCTGCCTTGGATATCTCACCATGCCGCAGCTGGACATAAAGGGACTCAAGACAGACGGAGATGTTGCCGTTAACGTTGCTAACGGCACTTATTGCTTCTACGACTATGCTTCGGCATGCTGGGCTATGCACTTGCAAGAAGGGATATCGGGGCTCCAAACCGGTAGCGAACTGAGCCAATTGTTAGAGATCCTAGAAACGTTCATGGAGCTGCATTGGTCTCGGACACACAAACCCCTCCAAGATCTCAAAAGAGTACGAAAGGCTTTAGATGCAGCTAAGACATCCGAATGCTTTGAAAGAATTGTCCACGCTGTTGGTTGGGCNAAAAAAACAGTCTAGTAGATATGGCCAAGGCCCGAGCGCCGACGAAGCCCTCGACTTATGGCAAGTGACCGAGAAGATTAGGTCTGCGTTAGAAGATACGTACGAGCCGCGATATGAAGAAGCAGACCTACAAAGATTTTACGGCCGCAATCGGTTTAAATGTCCTCGGGTCAATTGCTTACGCTATTATCAAGGCTTTAGCACTTTAGAGCGACGACAACATCATCTCAACAAACACGACCGACCCTTTCTCTGTTATATCGTAGGATGTCATATGGAAGTATTCGGTTACGCTACTGCAAAGGACTTGAAAAAGCACCTCTTCAAGTACCACGGGATAGACAATTTAGATGACACTGCGGATGCTGAGTTCCCTGATCCACCAAAGCGGAAAGCCATGACCGAGGCCAAACGCGAGGCTGCCTATGAGTGTTCTGAATGTGGCAAGAAGTTTACTAGAAATCATAATCTTCAAAATCACATAAGATCACACCAAGGGCTGAGGCCATTCGGATGTCAAGTGTGTGGCCAAACGTTTACCCGCAAGCCTGATTGTGATCGCCATGAGCGTGGACACGGAGAGGGGAAATATATCTGCATTGGCTCTCTTAAGACCGGAGAGACATGGGGGTGCAAACGCGGCTTCTCAAGACTAGATAGCCTAGCAAGCCACTTCCAAAGTAAAAAAGGGAAACGGTGCATTAAGCCGCATATGCAGGAGAGGATGGAAGAGAGTGGTAATAGCGATGGACTAATGAACGATACCAATCCCTTTGGCAACCAGACTGGTGAGAACGCAGACGCTTTACGAGCTGCTGGAAACTTGTTGCCACCATTCCAAGAATTTCTTCAATTATGCGGGTTAGCGCCGCCTGCCATTGATCCTTAGAATTTAGGTATGTGGCCGTTTGAGGATAAGATCGTGATTAGGGATGAACATTGCTAATTAGTACATACAGCAACGTATCTTGTATATACCAAGACTCTCAGGACGAATTACTTATTACGGCGGAGTAAGAGATAATACATTTTTGTATAGGGAGCCCCCATACCTAGCCAAACAATTGGAGGAGTTGGTCAAGTACTTTAGTCCCGAGCGTTTACTATTGCATAGAGTATCGATCCAGCTATGTTGAGACTTTTTGAGTTAACATCCATCTAGTCTCCATAACTCATTCCCGTACATATGCGTGTCTGTTACGGTATGCTCACATGATTATTCGGAGATAATTGCCATCCCACTTTCTTGACCATTATACACGTCGACAATGAAGTATTATACTGGATGTTTCCATGCTTGATAGGCAATCCAGGTCTGAACTGAGCTCAAGATCAAGGAGAGAATGCCAAGTAAGATCGCAAAGGCTACACCAATCAGCGTTGCTAACATCACTAATTTACCGTGGATACGTTAGCACTTGACTACACACGTACTGAACCTCTTTGTAAACGAAACTTGACTCATGTTATCTGTCTCCTAACCTTTAAGAGCCTCAACAAGTTGTGGATGGGAATGCTCACTATACCTGGCGCCGCTTCGCCTTTGCATCTGTTTGTCTAACCATGTCCGTGGTTGGGGACTCTGCGCTTCTTGAAATAGCTCTTCGAGTCGGTCAGCAAGATATATGTATGAGATGTTCTCTTCTCCAGGGTTGGATAGGATGCTCAGCTCGAACTTTTCCATTTCGGGGTCGAACGCATAGTCACTATCGGAAATCAGTCGTCTTAATAGTCTTCTGGATTTCGCATCACCCAAAGGGAAAAGAATGCGTTGAGTCGAGTCAAGAATCTCGAGCAGCAGCTGTCTGGGGAGTAGGCCACTGTATAGGTCAATCATCGATGCTACATCTTGCAGATTAACGGTGCAGCGACATACACGTTCGAGGAATCTTTCTTTGCTTTCAAGTTTTGTTTGAGAAAGGAGGCATAATGGAAGATCTTGATCTCGTTGCGGCGAGTATCTAGACGCAGATGGTCTCTAATCTCGTGGGTTGGGTGAAAGGTTAAACCGAGGTGTTTTTGAAGTTTTGTGGCTTTCATTCGAGATCTTCTTGTACACAGGAGCTCACTATGTCCATTCTGGGTTGACCAAACGGGGTGGCTCTGCGTAGTGAATAGGTCTTGTAAGTATTTATTAAAAGGAACCTGGTCGCTCCAGACTTGTCCCATTTTCCCCTCCTCTAATCGCCCGGGCGAATAATGAAAACTGGAACAGTCCGTCATGCAAACGATTTTTACAATGAGAGTGGTTGCATCTATCAATAGCTTGTGGTTATTAACTGGTAGTGATGAAGAGGCCGCGATAAGGTCGGATAATTCGGCTCGTGTAAGCTCTGGGCGGGTTATGAGCAGGGATATAGCCCTCCAAATATCACCGTGTGTTTTGAAAGGCTGCCCTTCAAGGGGCAGTTCATCGTGATAATCCAGTATGAGGGTCTCGTAGTATTGTAAGTAACGTCTCGCTCGAGGGATTAAAGATAAGCAAACGGTGGATCGACATCTCCTGCTGGCCAGGCAGTCGTCGCAACGCTGCCAAGACCATAGAAGCTCGCCCAACCCGACAGCGACTCTGTCATCAAACTTGTCGATGGAAGCGTTCGCCATGGGCACACACACTGATGAGTCCCCCGACTCGAAATATTTAATGTGAATGGATGGGGTATTTAGCTAACCGGCGCGCAAGTTATTCCATTGCCTGCATTCCTTAAACGGTTGTCACGTTACCATAGATATGGTATAGTTCTTCATGTCATTTCAGTCACATTGGGGGTGGCTTAGCTGCAATGCACCATCACTCAAAAAACGCCTGACAATCTGCCCAGTAGACATGCATGTCCAATGGTATGTGATCTACGAGAGGTCGCCTAAATGCACGTATTACTCCAATTCTCGGCGGGGATAGCTAAGCCCGTGCCGCTTCATTCGCTTCTTCTGTAACCAAACACTCAAAGCTCTGCAAGAATGTTTCTTTAGACAGTTCAATCATATCTTGTCGAGGAACGAGTCTATTCTATAATACCCTCTTCCAGTACGCATTTCCAAGACGTGTTGACAATGGCCGAAGTTCGAACAATGCTTTCAGAGCCAGCTTCAGTCACTACATCTCTTCGCACCAACTTGCGTGGCCCGCCCCTGGAGGGGCTGTTAAACCTTCGAGCCAAGTTCATGGCAATTCAGAAGAAAGAGGCGATTGACAATTTGACCAACACAGAAGAAGCATCAGAGATCGCTGCCACCGACGAGGCTGGCGAGCTAGCAAATGAAGTTTCCGGAACATGCGCATCCGTCCACACCGAGACGGATTCGGGTTATGGAACGACGCCGTTCGACTGCGATGCAACGAAACAAACTAAGACTACTCTCACCTTCTCTAGAAAGCCCATCCCGCAGCAATACCTAGATCGTCTATTCGACATAAGGGTTCTGTTCACGGAGTCCCTTCTAGATATCATGTCTACGAAACAGAGACCGACGAAAGGCGCTTCGATGAAGTTGAAGTACGCTGACCATGATGACGGTATATACCTCGTAATACAATGCGACGAACGGGATAAGAAAATGATGCGAAAGTTCTTTGCACAGAGCCACGTGAAAGAGACGGTCGGAGACGATATCAACATTCATATAACAACCGGGCTTCGGCAGCTCTCGACACATGATCTCAGGGTGTACGCGAGGACGCTTTGGAGTGTCACAAGTGGCACCATGATCCAAGTTAGGGGCGAGAACGGTTTAAGCAGAGCAACTATCGGCGGCGCAATATGTGTCGTAAAAGATGGTCGCAAGGTGTTGTACGGCATGACCGCCAGTCATATTCTGAGTCAACTGATTGATGAATCGACTCATCAATCGCCTTACCCGTGTAGCGACCCCGAAAGCGATTCAGACACATCATGTGACAGTGATGATTTCTCGCACTTCTATTCCAATGATGAATCCGATGTACTCCACGGACCCTTCTCACAGCCGATATTACAAATAGGTGGCATCGCGGAGCACTCGATTCAATCTGCGTCTCAACCACTGAACTACGATTGGGCTCTTGTAGAGTTGGGCCCAGACTATTCTGCCTGCACCCTGAATCAAACCCCGTCCTTTTACAACTCCAATGAAGAAGCTCATTCCACCATGCTAGAGTTTACGTCACTCGTACCTACTCCAACTCCATCAGAAGTCAAAGTGATCATTCCGACTTCGAGAGGAACTCAGAGAGGGGTACTAACCCCAAACACATCAAGTCTTTGTGTAGCCCCAGGTCGCGCGCCTGTTGAAACCCATGATATCGTGCTGGATGATGGATTCTGTAAGCGCTCATACCCTAGCTAATCAATCTCTAGGGGGTTTTTCTCTGTTGTTTGGAAGTCTGACTTGCTTGTAGCTTTAGAGCCGGGAGATTCAGGGTCCTGGGTTATCCAAGTGACAACGGGTGTGGTATATGGCCATGTTGTATACGCAGACAGATTTGGGGAGGCTTACGCTATGCCCTTTGACCATACGCTACGAGATATTCGGGTACGGCTCCGAGCCGATCTAGTTGGTCTGCCTCGTGAGTTCGAGAACTTAACCGACACGTGGAAGTGGACGACGGAAGCCGAATTACAAACAGCAGCTTCAGAGAATGTAGGTTCTGGAGAGAACTCATACGGAATGGCCGAGCTACACGAACAACTCGTGAAGCTCCCGCAGTCTTCAGAGTTTCCAGCTGTATTGGGAACTGGACTTGGGATGCCGATTCAATTAAGACAGGAACGTTCCGAGCCTCAAATGAACGACCCATTAGCTGCTCAAATGGATCGTGCACAATCCAATGGCTCATGTGATTCAGGATACGATACAGGTCTTCAACTGACTGATTTTCCTGAATCGGGGAAGAGGCGCCCTCAGATGCCCCCCCTTTCGCATGGAATTCCCTACAAGAAACCAAAAACAGTCAGAGTGTTTTGCGATCAATGTGACGTACATTCGGAAGGCTTCCGTGGTGAGCACGAGCTCAGACGACACAAGGATGCCGAACACAGACAGAGGGTGAAAAAGTTCATCTGTGTAGACCCTAGTACCAACGGGTTGAATGTTGAAACCCCGATAACCCTCCCGCTAGAGGACTGTCGGGCATGTAGGTCACAGAAGAAATATGGTGCATACTATAATGCGGCAGCTCATTTGCGCCGGAAGCATTTCCAAAAGAAACCATCGCGGTCAACAAGAGGCACTGAAAGACGTGGAGGAAAAGGCAGTGGCGATTGGCCGCCAATGAGCGAGCTTTCAAGATGGATGAAGGAAATATGGGTCGATACCGCTGACCTGATGCCATTAGAGCCTGAAGAGGAAAGTAGTGAGATGATGGAAGTCCGCGAAGACACTGTGGACTCCGGCTTGGGATGGGATGGGGACCAACTAAAGTGGGTTGGGATGCCTGACTTTAAACCTGCGTACCCGCCATCTCTCACGAATTCCGACTACCAAGCGGGCCCTATTTCGCCGGTTCACTTTAATCCTATATTCCATTACCCGACTACCAATCAATTGGACTACCAAGCACGCTCTTCTGCGCCGGCTGACTTTAGCTTTGCGTCCCCTTACCCGACTATCAAGCAAGAGTCCACAGACCAAGGCCTTGGGGAATCAACCGTGGTATCATCCGTTGTTGAGAGCAACCATATCCAGACTCTTGACGGGCGGGGTGGGATGATGACCCTGAAGTAAACTCATACTCAAGTAAGTTCTACCGCGTTAGATCGGTGTTGGCTATGATGGGCGTCGGGTGGATGGAGTTTGGCGCTCCTAGGCATAGCTGCAACTGGGGGTGGCCCCGACCTCACCCGATAGGTTAAGGCATCACCCTTCGTGGATTGTAATTTCCCCCCAGTATTAGATCATTAGTTTCCGGGATTTAAATTTTTGAAGGGCTAAGGAATAACAACTGGCATGTTAAATATGTGAATATCAGCAACCACAATTTCCCGTTTTGATAGACGTCACCTGCTAAGATGAATCCCAGCGGGAGTCGTTAGTAATTATTCACACTTTCTGTGATAACCTTGTATATAATTCTCGCAACCCAATCGATCAACTATCGAATGATCTTAACTCTTTATAGTTAATAACCAGAACATTTTAGTACCGCAAAGCTATCATTATTGTTTTTCCTCTTGTAACCCTACGTAGCCGCTCAGCTGGGTGGTGGCCGTAAGGTAGTATTGATAATGCCTAACTAGGCTACTGCAAGTAGATAGTTGATAAGATGAGTTTTAAGGCCCCCAACAGGGGCGCAAGTAGGTGATAAGCCTATCCAACTCTCCGTTGAGGCTTAATAAGCAGCAACGTTTCGATAAGCGAGTACATCTACTCGTCATTGAGATGGAGTAGGTAGTATTACCTTACAGCCAGATAATTTCCCAGCATCATCTAATCATCATGTCCGGCCACTCAACTGCGAAGCGAGACTTTGAGAATGCAATAGGTTACGCCGAGGACGAGCATGATGGGCTTTCAACAAAGAGATCATACAGGCACCTAGGGACCATTCATAGGCCTTCCCTACACTCGTCTCCAAGCTCCCCCAACAGTGCCAATACTCCACGTTTGCCTGAGATCCCCCAATCTTTTCGCGTGGGCGATAAATATCCCGTCCCGACAGGTCCCAAACCTGATAATATATGTTTCGGAATGGTGCGTATTGTAGACCCTGAGATACCCTCGGTCCTTGTAATGTATTCAGGCTTCTGACATAAAGTAGCTGAAAGATGTACAAATCCGGTTCAATTACGGGCGGGACACGTATTCTTCTGCTCTGGATAAACTGAGTGGAAACAGTGATAACTTTACGATTCTCCAAATAGAAATGTCGGAAGACAGATGTGATGTCGTCACAAATGGTATTCCAGTTGCGACGATAGCAACAAAGATCCATTTTGCACTCACATCGCTGCCGTCAGCTGCCGTACTCAGCTACAATGGATCAGCGCTTCAGGCAGAACTGCGCCAGAAGCTAGCTGCGGCGGCGAAGTTTCCTCGTGCCCACGACACAAAGGTTCCTGGAAAAATAGGGT
The DNA here is from genome assembly GCA_029590625.1 of Lasiodiplodia mahajangana. Classification (NCBI taxonomy): domain Eukaryota; kingdom Fungi; phylum Ascomycota; class Dothideomycetes; order Botryosphaeriales; family Botryosphaeriaceae; genus Lasiodiplodia; species Lasiodiplodia mahajangana. The sequence goes on from JAPUUL010000077.1 coordinate 14,708, forward strand.
TCACCATATTTGGCCCATCGTCGAAAAAGAATGAAGTTGCTAAAGAGCTTGCACGGTACCGTTTATTCCTACAGCATCCTAATATACCTATGCCTGAGGGAATCATTTACGAGAACCCACAGTATCTGGGTATCGTAGCATCTACATTTCGGAATGGGGCAATTTTGCCTCCTATCTCAATCGATACGTTCCAGGAGGGGCCTAGTAGCGTGAGCCATTCAGATTCGGATGAGCCAACAAGTATTGCGGCGGTATTAGATAATCTCCCTCAACACGATTATCTCAGCGATGCGAGAATTGATAAGAACATCACAACTACGCTTTTAGAGTGAGACTGAACGCCCCATCGCTAGACCCGGAAGCTACTAAATGATATCCATAGCCACCAAAAAGAGGCAGTCAATTTCCTTAGAAATAGGGAGTCAGCTGAGAAGCAAGGTAAATTGCTTTGGAAACCGCAGATTTCTGATTCCGGAGAGCCTAGGTGAGCCCAGGGTGTTTGGTACTTTGGAAACCTATTCTAAGCTAATACTGTGACCAGGTATAAACATATCATTACAGGGTCGTTTAGTCAGAACCCTCATGACATGCTCGGAGGCATACTAGGTGATGGTATGGGCCTCGGAAAAACATTGAGCATGATTGCTTGTATAGTATCGTCGCTCGCGCAGCCACAAGCATTCGTCAACAATGCATCTATAGAGGACATGCATGAAGCAGCGTCGCCATATCCTGTAGATTCCACGCTGGTTATTGTACCCTCTGTCCGTTAGTAAAAGATTTCCATATGCTTCACTATCCACTAACGTTATATAGTGCTTTTAGATGGATGGGTGGATGAGGTTGAAAGGTACGTTGCAGATATGTTCACGAGGCTCCTTTCTCCGTTTGACGCATTTGTAGGCACGTTGCTCCTGGGACACTATCTCTTTATAAGTATCACGGGCCAAATAGGAAGCTCCCATCATCCCCACCTCTACCATATCAAATTGTCTTGTCAACGTATGCAACTGTCGCGGCGGATTATAGCCGCGGGGGCGGAGTCCTTGCCTGCTTTCATTGGCGCCGACTCATTCTAGACGAAGGTCTGTCAATTATTATCACCATCTTAGAAATATACTGTGACACTGATAGCCTAAAGCTCACGTCATACGAAACTGGTCCACGAAGCAATTCAAAGCAATGAAAGATCTTTCTGCATCAATAAGATGGTGTGTAACTGGAACCCCTGTGCAGAATTCTCTCAAAGACCTAGCTTCGCTTATTACTTTTCTTCGTGTCCCTCTCCTCGAAAACGCCACCACGTTCCGAAAACATATCGAGGGTGGAAACATGAACACTTCGAAAACCAACTTCAGAAATCTCAGGCATCTGCTTGAATCGATATGTTTGCGGCGCTGCGCCTCGTCTATCTTGTCTTTGGGCGTTTCTTTCACGGAGCACCGCCCCGAGTTGTCCGATGATGAGCGGAAGCGTTACAACGAACTAAGTATATTGTGCGATAAATACATCAAGGCCGCAGTTAATGCTAAAGCGACTGAGGCTGGACATAATGAAATATTGACGGCGGTATTGAAATTACGCATGTTCTGCAATCTGGGCCTCGTTGGTCTCGTGCAAAGCCTTGTCAACGCTGGCGAGGACGGTGATCAGCTTATGCCAGACGAGGCACTCAGCCTACTTCAGCAATCCGGTGAAGCCCTCTGTGCAACGTGCGAAATAGAAGTACTATCTTCGGATGCTCATATAAAATTTGGCAAACAACCCCGTTCGACACATCGCCGATTAAAATGTCAGGACTGTGCTCAGTTGAGCTATAAAACACGGAATGAAACAGCGCCGTTAGGTAGCTTAGGGATACCACAACCACCTATCCAAGGCGACTTGATGGAAGATATACAGTTTGAAAACAATTCTACATCTACATTGACTGATCGCGCTCTTCCTCAGACCTCCTATCCTTCCAAGATAATCGCTCTGGTTGAGGATATAAGAAGACATTCCAATGAAGGCAAGAGGTAATTAAAAGCTAACCTAATTGCGAAGAGATACAGGCTAAAGGGTCTATGTAGCATTGTTTTTTCTTTCTGGAGGCGCAGCCTGGACCTTGTTGAGAAGGCACTCGTCGAAAAAGGGGTAGTTTTTGCCCGAGTCGATGGCTCCATTCATACATCCCGACGAAAGGAAGTGCTAGTCGCTTTCCAAGAAAACCCTTCAATTCAGGTATTATTGATGACTATAGGGACCGGCGCTGTTGGGTAAGGTAGACAATCAGTTAGTCTCATCTGATACTGACGTCTTTTTTTTTTTAAATAGGCTCAACAATCTGTCAGTGGCAAATCGTGTGCACATCCTCGAGCCCCAATGGAACCCGTCCGTGGAAGACCAAGCGATTGGACGTGTTGCACGCTTGGGGCAGACTCAAAAAGTGACCGTCATTCGATACATAGTCAGAAATACTATTGAAGAGGTAATGTATACATCTTCTGTAGCTCTAACTTCAACACAAATCTGACAAATACTATTTAAATAGAGCATAGAATCGCGCCAGTTGCAAAAGTTGCAGCTTGCTCTTAAAAGCGGGTTGAAATCGTCAAACCAAGACCGCCCCGATGGGCAAAGCAGGATTGAACATCTCCAAGCACTTGGGAAAATCATTGAATCCGGTATCCGCGTATCTGACTCAATTTAGTGACTTTCACAAGACATATATGCGAGACATGCATATATATGAAGAAGAAGAAGAAGAAGGCTTGCTCTTTACACCTATATGGCAAAAATAAAAATCAGGCAGACATTTATATCATAAATCTTCACTTCGCACCGGCCGTCGCCTGTTCTCAACCCTGGACAACAAACAATACTCCTACTATATTTTTGATGCGATGGTGCTTCTCTAAGGGGATTCAGCACGATAGACTACTAAGGCCATCTGTATAGTTTATGGATCTTGCCCTCCCATTTCCATTTTCTTATCGGAGTATACAACAATTCTCGCCAAATCTTGGGTTAGATAGATATAGATAATATCTGTGTGAGTTTATGGAGGTATTCTTAACATATTTCTTCATATTGTCTGAGCCTACATGAGCGGAGGAATTAGGGGGCGCAGCAGCATCCGCAGTGCATGCATGCATGAAGGGTACTACTGGAGCCTACATAAATGGGTTGCCTGCCAGCCTCAATATGCATTTCTCAATGTCTAGGCGCCCGAAGATGAAACCCCGCTTCTCGAGCTATACGAATTTCCTCCGCGATCCTACGAGACTAAGATGGGGAAACTAGTAAGTTATGAGATCAAGCCTTATATCAGGGAACATCCCTTAAGTGCTGACGGTCGATGTTTAGAATCCTAGTCGGATGCCTCCATTTTCGAAAGCAAATGCCCCTCAATCGTCAACTCGCGTACTGTTCCCGCATGCGTTCCAACAAGACTCCGAGCTGCTCGATCCGAGACAGAATGTCCGCGCATTTTTAAAGAGTGACCTGAAGCCAACAAGGCTTAATAAGATCCACCGCCATCTATGGCTTGCGGGCCTTCCGCGTCCCGCTCGGTTCCTCCATCGACAGCGCCTGCTCATGCGCACTATCGTTCTCACCGAATCGCCCGATGAGCACTTAGTATGGCACGACACGGTCATTTGGATCAAGCCAATCCCCGAGTACCTATTGAGCTTCGAATTCTGGGAAAAAGAAATATGCAGCGATGAAGCGCTGTACGAGAGTGCATACGGTCTGTTGCTGTCATACACGTGGCTAATTAGTTACAAAAGTGACTACCGTATCGCCGTTGAGGCCGGCCTCCTCCCTGCTGACATCGACTATAAGACCTGGACTACGTTTGCAATTAATCTAACTATGCGAAAAACACCAAGCATCTCATGCCCCATAAACCAGCGATACGAATATGGAGAATTGCGACTCTCAAGACTGAACCATCTCTATCGCCTGGGCGCCGCCGGTTTCTCAATGTGGAATTTAGTGGCCGGCTTCACGCCTATATCAACTCGTTACCCGGCTTTCTTTCAGCGTAATTTTGGTTGGGTCTTGGCCGTGTTCGTCTACTTCACCGTCTTACTTTCTGCAGTTCAGGTGGCGCTAGCTACCAACCTTGCCAACGACGGAGACTTCCAAAGTTTGTCGCGCGGTATTGTTTTCCTTTCTCTAGCGTTCGTGCTAGCGACCGTGGTTATCATACTCCTTGTGTGGTCGTTTCTATTTTGGTTTCATATGATCTCAACTATTGGGTACCTGAAGAGGGTCAAATTGCTTAGAAAGGGTATCATCGGCAATAATACTGTCTAGCGATAGTTCCGGGTTTCTGTCAGTCGGGTGTATGAATATATTGACATTACCGCATTGTATAAGTATCTTTTCCTCCCTTAACTCTCCATTCTCTCCTTTTTTCAGCTTTGTTTAATCTACGCGACGGAAGAGGAGAAGAACTTTCACATATATTCGTTATATAAAATAGTCAGGCAGTAAGCTACTAAGCAACGTAACCCAATCTCATTCCACAGTTACCGCAGCATTTAGGCCTTGGATCAACTAAACCTTGTAGCAGGTAAAGAGATCGTATAGACAAGTTGAAGCCTTGAGTCTATACATGGAGACCCCGATCCGAGGATTTTGTTACCATCAACTCGTGCATTGAAAATTATTCGTACATAATGTGTCAATTGGGATAGGAGCAAAGATCCCCACTCAGGGCGCACGCATGCCAGAGCCAGACGCTATTCCATTGTGGAGAGCGAGTTATGAGGTTTGCACCTGTGTATTGATGTGGCTAGCGAAAGGCTACGCTTACTGGCGGAACCTTGATAGGGCGGTGGGATATGATTTTTAAATGCTCCTTCAACAGGCGCGAAAGATATCTAGATGAATAGAAAGATCTTCTTGCAGCGGTGGATGAGCGATTCATCCTCTATCGGGTGTTTAAGCCCAATAATTTCCTACTAATTATCGATTCTAGAGATTCACTGGGATGTGCTTCGTACTGCATAAGAGTAGAGTTTGAGGGTAATATAATAAGACGTAAGTTGTTGGTATATATATTTTTATTATATAGCGTACTGATAATGCTATTTCGAATTCTAATTGCTTCTAGTGGCTTAGATCAAATCCCTTTTTTTTTCGACATCATCGTCTGGAAGCTTAACGTGTCGTTCCACCGAAAGTCCGACCTCTGTTCTCTCTCCGCGTCCCTAACCACAATGCAAAATTTCTCGCGTAGGTGTTGAGTCACAATCCACCATAGGAAGTAAGCTGGTGTCCTCACCTGTAGTAATCATCTATTATAGTATTCGTATGATCTGTGTGTTCAGTTCTAGATCTAAACAAAAGGTGTAAAATGATCCTATATGATCCTATATCTACGGTTGGACCGTCTTTTATCAGCTCCCCTACCAATAGGGATCTCTCCAGATCCGCCCATACGTGACACATTTCCATAATCAAAGCTGTCCCTGCTGCAAATGGCGAAATAAATTTATTTAATAGTACGTTGGAATTGTTCGTGGGGTTAAAAAGGACAATTCTTTTCATGATGGGGCGTGTTTTGCCTCTGAGCTCGGTCAAAACCTTAAACCCTCGTCAATACTGCATATTTCCACGTCAAGCAGCGGGTTCCTCAGCGGTAGCCGCCGCTTCAAAAAAGATAGATTTACGGAGAATACAAGAATTCAAGCCTTACCGGATAATAGTATACAAGGTTATACCATCCATATATCATCATCCTTTCCTAGGCCGGGTAGTCAGATTGCACAATTACCCGTGTTATCGGACCGTTGACTAACAAACTTGGGTAGTTGTCACACACTCAAGATTGCTAGGTCACTGTTCGCAATCTATGGGTGCCTAGGCGCCGGCGTATGAGCCAAAGTGAGACTGAATGTGTTGTACGAAGGTAATTGGGGGAGCACAATGTCACGAAGTGTGTGGCGCGTTGTAGTCTGAGACCCTCGGGCACGAATAGGCCTAGTTGACACGACTAAAGCAAGGGTTTCCATGGACCCCTCATCCCCAAAAGAGATTACTGGTTGAATTTGACCCGTGTTTCAGGGCCTCGAACTCGGCCCTTGGTCATAATATTGACCCGACATTCGACACTACCTAATAGGAGGCGGTTACCTACTAACATAGGCCAAAATAGCAACTCTCACACCCTTGATCACTGCGGAATGCGCACAGTAGAAATACGGCGGTAGTACTACATATTGCCAGTAGCAAATAAGAAGTGATCGAACAGGAAGATATGCGAGAAGTTGTGGGCGGGCTGAAAGCCGTCGGATTGGCACAAATCCTCTGATTGAATAATACTTCCATATGCTGAATCGGGAACCCCAAGGGGTTATCCTTCTCACCGCCCTGCGAGGTGCCACACGGCCTTATATTTAACCCATCTCTTGCTGATGCTAAATACGCAATGTCTATATCGATTGCCACACCCACAATTACATTACTGGCTACAATCTAGTCCAGCACTTTCCCTTGAGAGATCAACATACATCCTTTACCGTGCGTTGCAGACTCATAACAATCAAACAGATCATGGGTCACATAGGACTTTGCATCGGCATCGAGATAGAACTACTCGTTGAGCTAAAAAACCCACTCCCTCGCAGAGGCCACCACGGTAGAGGGACCTCAGACAACTCCGCTGTGTACTATGCACTGCAACGGTGGCTCGTTCAAACGGGTGTTCAAGCCGTTGTGAAAACAGACGGCAATATGTCATCAGACACCAGCCGATGGACAATACAAGGAGATTACTCACTGTCGGAGAAGAAGAATTGCTGTTAGACCTATCTCAGTTCAAACATGATTTTAGTTGTACAGTGTGCTAATATTAGGTATTTAGACGGAATTGAGCTGGCTTCGCGAATTTTCCACACAAACGAAGACTGGGATGAAGAAGTTGGACATGTCTGGAGTGTACTCACACGCAGATTCGAGATCAAGAGTGATGAGAGTTGTGGTACCCACGTCCATATCAGCGTCCAAGATGGAGAGGACGCCAAACACAGCCCAACAATATATGACCTCGATCAACTTCGCAGAATCAGCAAGTCAGTCGTAATCTACGAGGATGCTGTGACTCAGCTTGTACCAGAAGACCGGAAGTCTTGCCATTACTGTACTAGTAATGTCAGAGTACCCAACACTCTATTGAACGACAAATACACACTTCAACTGGACCACGCCACATCCGAGATTTTTGAGTGGATTAATGGATTTAAGGAAGAACCGACCGTGATGTCGAATATGTCCCCCGTGTCGAGGCATGCTCCGCAACATGAGGAGGCACCCGGGTTTGGTGGGCGGTACGTGAGTTGGAATTTCACAAGCCTCAGCAAACAAGGCACGATTGAGTTTCGCCGCGCCCCTAAGTCAGTATCGAAGGAAGACACCTGGGCATGGGCTGGATTTGCCCTTTGTTTCGTCGCGAATGCAATTCGTTGTGAGTCTCCCGAGAATCTTAACTGGCAGCCAGCTTCCCTGTCCGAGCTTAAGAGAGCAATAATGAAGGGAGGGACTCAGGTGAACCTGCCTACTTCTCTCACGGAAATCTTGAAGGATTTATATTCTACGTAGGTAGTCTCTCTACAGTAGCTATAATTCATAGTGAACGTCTTATTCGGTTACTCAGCCCAACAACTACGTTATATTGAGCCCGAGGTCTAACTCCACAACAATTACTTAAGGCGCTAGTATGGCTTCCTTATTCTGAAATTAAAAGTATAAAGTATTGAAATTTGAAGTTTAAAGGTGAGCCATGCTTGACCTATGGTTTAGAACGAATAATTAAATAATAAGAGTCAAAACCAATGCGAAATTAACTAATTACTTAACGAACTGGCCTATTACTATGGCTCATTTCACATCGAGGCAAATCCTTTTTAACATGCTATACTCGTGGTGGGGTTGACCTGATATTTAATACGCGGTAGAGGTTAAGCTAAATATGTAGGCGGTTTACTAGGAAAGGTGACCTTCACAAGGGTTATTTTTCTAGTGCTATAGGTAGGTCGAGTTAGAGAGGAGGCTTTACGTTACGAATACCCATATAGTGAAGCGGCTCGTGTATTCTCACGTAGCCTGCACTATGGAGACTTGACCTTAGTCACAGGGCACTTCCAGAGATTTGTAAATGAGGGTGAAAGTAATAGTCTTATGAGATAACTCAAGGGAGAGACACAGAAGGTGTCTCCCCCAGGAGGTCTGCTAGAATAGAAATCTACGAAAAAACTAAACTAAACCTATTCTTCTTTTATAGAAGAATAAAATAAAAACTTCCTTAGGTAATCAACTAAGCCCCCACAAGGCCAAACCACTCGCACCAACACATTACTTATAGGCTAAATGGAATGGATCGTGCTGGTGTTATTTTGGTGGACGCCTCGAGGAGGAACCATGGCCGCCAAGCTATATCAAGTGACGACACACGCTAGACGACAAGTTATCTAGAATGTAGCAACAGCACACTTGACATATCCTATTGGTGCGTAAGGCACGAAGAGTCCATTCCTACAAAGTTAACACCATAAATGCATCAAATCTGTCTTCTACATGATCCATACTACCACAATAAACAAGCCGGATTGCCCAATCACCGGATCATGGGCTGCAAATCGCTTTGGCGTGACGGAAAAAGTCTTGCCCTGGGTCTCTGGTGTTCACCCACGCGTATCTCAAGGATCCGGCTTTCTCCAAATCCTTGTGCATCAGTCGGAACTGCCGACTGACGAAATCGAGTGGTTGTCGGTCGGAAGTATTAGCCATGGGACCGACAGTAACAAGAGTAATATTTCTATCAGGCCAGAGCGTGCTTGCCTCTCGATATGCGTGGAAGATCAGGTTGTCAATGTCACTTCCAAATTGGTGTGGGCCGGGATTAGCATCGGTATCATCAAAGTTATTCTGGAAGGAAGAGTTGGGAGATATGCTGCTCGTGGTTCCGAATGACCGCGTGCTCCCCGACCAATCGCTATTAGGGGGTGAATCGACGTTTTCCTCCATGGCATCGCTGAGATCCGAAACGCTTTTCCCTAGTCGTGCAACGCCTTTGCCTTCAGGCCATTGCAGGGCGACCTCACAAGCATCTATGAACTTTGACACGTTGGCGCGCGGGTATGATTCGCACGGCTGGTAACTGCGTAGCACACTAGTCCGGTCATCGTGTGGTATAATTGAAAACCTAAGGCGATTAGTTATTGGCATACAAATGACAGGAAACCACGTACCCTTTGTGCGTACGGTCGCATCGAGCTTCCCACTCGTCGAAGTCGTCCCAGTCGTCCCAGCCGTCCTGGCGCAATGGCGTGTCTCTATCTATACACTCTACTTTATCCCACTGTGGCATAGCATAGTACTCATCTCGAGCGAGGGATTTTCCCAGGACTTCACCCTGCCCTGAAGATTGCTTGTATCTGAATGCTTGAAGGGACCGTTGGAGATCCATGCGAAATCTGGCAAGAATAAGGGCGAGTGGTCTACATAGAAGGTTAGTATGGGCGACAAGAGAGAGGCAAGCGATGATGGGCAAGTAGGGCAAATCACCGTATTCATGGTCAAGAATAATAGGAAGGCGATTATTAACTCACCCTGTCTTTTTAATACCTCCAATTAAATTGAAAATTAGGCTCTGCTCACGCAGCATCTCGTCTTCCTGCATCATTGCCGTTACAAGCCGTTCGATGGTCCCGATCGTAGTAAATATATCATCAGTATCTATCACAGTCAGCAAAATGAGCGCGAAGTCATCAGCAAATTAGGAAGGTATACTCATTAGGGATAGAACTAGAACTCGGGGCTTCTTAACGTCCGGAATCAATGGTGTATGTACCTGTTTCCGTCAGATTAGCTTTTATTGAACTTTACTGTATGCCCAACATGCTTTTACCTCGAAATAAGGATCAAATCTTTCGACACATCTGGATACTCCGTTGAGGTCAACGAGGCGATCATCGCGCGCTAGATATTTTTTGAGTCGTGTTGAGCTGTCGGCCGCTATAACACACACGGCTATGGAGGAGCCGGTCTGCTCATCGGTGTCGTCATCGAGCTCGTCAAGTATCTGGACCTTTGGGGGGTGTAGAAGTCCAGCCGCAACCGCTATGAGTCTGGCGCTAAGTTCTTTGTCGTCCTCTTGCAGTGCGATGGGAATCTGCCGACGCGGGACGAGACTACGGTCTTCTCGAGAAGCCTGCTGCCACATCTCCAATGTCCAGAAAGTGCCACAATGCGGGGGATGATCTGTCTTTCTCCCGGCCATGATTCTAGCTGAATGCTGTGTATGGGGAAATTCCGAGTAGTGATTGAATGGGAATGGATCAGCTACAAAACGAGCAAGATTTCGTGGAAAAGAGTGGCGATAAAATCCTAAGCAGATGGGTAAACAAAGGGTGGAGGTGTGACTGTATAGGGACCGCATAATAAAGAAATCACAAGTGGAATCGAGACGGCGTATTATCTAAGCCACCATGTTTCGTAACACAGTCAGGGGAGGTTAAAGCGCACACTGTATAATAAGGATCCCTTACTCGACTTCTCCCCAGCTCACAAGTCCTGCACAAGTATACACAGCCGTCGCGGCAACTACTAGGATGCACTGTGCCTGCGAGGTATGTCAGCCACTTATGATTTCAGGATAACTTTGCCACGATGTCAGATCCCGGTTATAATCCACTGTTACACCGGCGGCATATAGAGTTGGGGGACAAGGCGAAAACACGCGCTATACCAAAACATGTCTTCAATTTCGATAGTGAGTAATAGGGGATCACTCGAGAAGCAGGAACTATGTCACAGTATCCAGAGAATGTCCGGTTTCAATATGCCGTATAGTAATTCCGATACAAATTCATTCGCAACATAGGGACTAATGGTCTACAAATGCCGAATTTCGCAATGTACTGTTTTTGGTACTGTAGAATCAACACCGGCGACAATAATCAAGTGATCAGAGAAATTACAGAGTCTCACATGGCTAAGGCCACCACTATCTAATTGGCAATCTGGATGTGGCTATTCCTCTACGCCGATGAGTCATTGTGAGACCAGACAAATCCTACGAAGGCCTATTGGTCGCACAGCATTATGAGGACTCAGCCACTTAGAAGAAGAATTTAACGAACCAGACTAACCAAAATTGTACACCGAGACCCTAGGATACACGTATGCCGAGATCGTTATGTCTCAAGTTGTTTGCAATCAAGAACTAAGCCTTTACCATAATGAATGGTTGGATTTAGTGAAGGCATCAGAGTTGAAACCTTGCGTGATGATCTATGAGATTATAGTTTTAGGATAAAGGGGGATGTACATCGAGTCTAGTCTCAGAGATTTAACTTGATTGAACTATTCCGGGCGCTATAGGCTTAGCCTCTAAATAGGGGAAGGGGCGAAATCACTATCTAGGACTACTTTAACCGAGGAATGTACAGGAATGCGATTTGGCGAAGAAGCAAGACACTCGTTCAGCTGATGCGATTAACACTACCTCACAACCCTCTACTATCTATATGAGAGTGTGGTATAGGAATTAGACTGGTATTTCATCTAGATACGTTTTAGCGAGCAACTCGATGCAAGGCATTCACCAATTCCGCATCCAGCCTTCTTGCCAAAATATCAACTTCCGGAATCCGAAACTTCGCAACCAGAGGTGCAAGCGCATCGAATTTGAATTCTACTTTGTCCCCATCAACTCGTAATAGCACTCGGCGGGGAGTATGTAGTGATATATCGAGGTTGTGCTGCGCCATAGTGATCGCCGTCAAGGGGTTGCCAATTTCGTACTGTATTGCTTGCCCGCTTTGTCCAATAGCAAGTAGGAGACCCGTGAAGTTTCGTGGTGGGAGAATGAAGTTGTTAAGCGGTGGCAGATTCTCGAGAGCCTCATGCGCGCCGGCATAGTCACTTCTGGCGAGGTAGGTTTGGAAAGTTAAGTTGAGAGGGGGAATGGCTGCTTCCAGAGCAGCCTGAGTCTCACTGAACGAATAATTTGAAGGGATAACGAGAGGTTCCACGTTGATGGCACTTTGAAATGCCGGTATGATGCTAGCGAAAGAGATTAGATATATCAACGCGCTGATATATACTCACTGGTCATCTGCTGTAGGCATACTTACGGCTGTGTAGTTGTCTGTGCTGCACTGCACGCAACAGAGGGAATAAGAAGTCCTAACATGCATAAAGTATACAAGAGTCGCCTCCCGGGTATGTCGCTCAATTTTGACACGATGCTAATAATGGCTTCGGGAGTATCAGAAATCTGCAACTAAGTATTTCGGGAGATCAGAGTATGTACCAGCATAGCCTAGCAAAAAGGCTGTGAGTAGCCAGCTTCTACTGCCAATACCCGCGAGGTCGGTGGTAATAGCAACGACGGAACTCGCAACAATTGGCATCTCGAACGCCAATGTGAACATGCCCTTGTCGAGACTGAGGTTTCGTCAGTAGCGATTCAGCAGCGGGCAAAGGCGAGTTGTGCTGAGTCAGATCCCTACTACATACGAGGCGGAGACAAGCCAGAGACGCCGACCCCCAAGGCGCTTCATCGTGATATCTCTATGCTCTACTTAGCCGAATACATAGCCATATGCCGCAAGTCGTCTAGGCTCACAGTTTCTTCTCGGACCTTGAAATATCGCTCTCGATCCCTCGGCCCTCAACACCTAAAGATTTTTCGTTGCTCATAGCTGTATGGAGTCTTAGAAACGCAAAACTTCGAAAACTGGAAAAGTAGACCACAAGCAAAATAGAGCCGGCAGCATTATCGTCGCTCCCCGTCGGGGGGGAAGTTTTGTATGTCTTTGGGCGTTGGCTCTTTCAGCCTGCATGGCCCCCAACTGTTATGACATATCGCCTAACAAACGTTCGGAATAAACGGGTGCCGAATTCTGCATTTCCTAAACCACAATGATAATGAATAGATCCAGTATCCAATCCTTTGAGAGTTTGGGGTAACATCGCTGGCTGTGTATTGGGTAGTACCCGCAAAACACGACAAGGCCCTCACCCAGGGGCCAGGTGATAGGCTGAATAGCAAGTGCCGGATCATTAACAAAGACGGAATTGTGCTAGGCACAACCGGGAAGTTCGATGGCAGCGACTCGCAGCGAGGCTTTTTGGAGTCTCCCCGAGCCTATTTAACACCTCCGATGACGGTTGAGGTTGAACACGCAGTAGAAGAGATAGTGGCAATGAATTTTCCATTTAGCAACAGCTACGTGATGGGAGATGATATAGCCGTTGAGATATTTCTATGCATCCTTATCATGAGCTTGTTGTCTTTTTTTACTGGAAAGAAAGTCAAGCAAACGTCAAGAGTTCTCCCGTGATGTATTCACGCCATACTATTTTTCGGGGCTACTGATAATAAGCTCAATAACGCTTCGGGTACAGACGCGGTCGGCGATAATCTTAATAGATTATGTATTGGCTAGGATAATTTAGAGACCCCTTACATACAGGGTGTGCGTTTCATGAAGTCTTTGACTTTAAGAGCAGTTCCTGTTGCTCCCGGTATTTGTCTTGGCATTGCGATCATTGCCGCCTAATCTGGGGTAGACCAGGGTAAATTGACGCTAGCCAAAGCTCAATATACTAGGTAAAGGGAGTCTACATGTAAATTACTTATAACCTCATATAAACTGATCTCAACAACCCATTAGCCAGATGTCAAAAGACCGCCGTCTCTCGCAACGTATTTGGTATTGTTACGCCAACTTCTGCTAAGAACGAATGTGGGTATATGGTAAACAGCTAAGGTGTTGTCTTGCCTGGAACGGTTAAGCGTTGGCACTTGACTACTGGTAAGCTGTATAATCTATAGTATATTACAGGGCATACTAATAAGTAGTAGTATTGCTTATATTAAAAAAAGCGTAAGCTTTTTAGCTAGCTTTTGCTATAAAGCTAATATTAAATAAATATAATAAGCAGTAAAAGCTAGTCATAAACTGCTTAAAACTAAAAAATAAAATAATTTTAATAATAAATAAMGTTTAAAAAGTTAAAAAAAAGCTTAAGTTTAAAAAAGTTTTTAAAAATAAAAACTTTAATTATAATATGCTTAAAAAACTGTTTTAATAACAAAAACCTTACTTAAAAATAAAACTAAAAAAAAAACTATATTAAAGTTTAAAACAATAATTTTAAATAAATTAAATAAAAATTGCTTACATAAGTAGCTTTAAAATAAAAGGGTTAAATGGTGGGCTAAATGGCCTGCGAGAGGGTGGCCCGTAAGGGGTCCAATTATCTTATAGAATATACTTGATTAATAGGATGGAATACCAGTACAAGGATAATAGGCCTTAGTAACAACTACCTAGTACCCGAGTAGAACGAAGTACTATAACTATACTACTACTTCGACCCATTTACTGAACATGTATTCTATCAAGCCCGCAAGATAAGCAGAATGTATGCAGTAATATCATTCTCTTGCCCATCTCATTCTGGGTATAAATGGTCACGCTCCCTCCCGATATTTAAGACGATTGTCACCATCTACTACATCATTTCTTCCTTACCACTCCATCCGTGTTGCAACATAATATGTGTACAAAACAATATCCATCCATCATGGGCAGAGCTTCTGTAGTTCAAGAGCCCAAGCGTCGCGCTCATAGTAAGAGGTACGCAATAGACATCATTGATATAAGGATATTGCAGTAGGTATTTCCACGTCACTAATACTTACGTATAGGGGGTCGCAAGGTGCCAAGATTGCCAGTACCAAGGCTACCTACGGTCATCGATCTACCTCGTCGACGGACCGCACATCGGGAGATGCCCTTCAACTCTACAACAACGAACACACGATTCCTTCGTCTATGCCCAATCGGCATAGCAGGGAGACTGATCTACTGGGAATTGGGGGCCAGTTTACCGGTACCGGACAATAGCCATGTAGCCTACTTCTGATGGATGCTGAATCGTAGGGCAACGCTTCATATACCTAGAACTAGCGGATATAATATGGGATAAATCGTCCAGTACCTGATATTTTATTCCCCAGCACTTGATATTCTATTCGTCAGGCATCTGGTATCATACATTAATCGTGCTGGGGGACTCTGTATTTTACATGGTTAGTTTAGTTATTGGATTAATAGCGTCGCTCCTTCGTTGTGGATCACGTAATGTCATGTAAGTCAAAGACGGAAGACGGGCCACAACACTATAAATATTCGTAGTGCTTGACATTAATATATCAAACAAAGCTAGCTAGGCTTAAAAGGCTTATAGAAGGTCGGAGTAGTATTACGATGCTGACAATAAATCAACATTTCCTTGTAATTTTGCTTTATTTTTCCTTGGCCTCTGCCACGGAATGGGCGTGGGCTCCCAAATTGGCCTTATCATCAAGGCGACTATTTGGCCCCATACCGTGAGGCCTCCAATAGTATTACAAGAAACTTTTGATTCGCGCAAGAAAAATCAGGAACCAACGCCGCGTGGACTGTTCCCGGTTCTGGATCTATAGGTGTAATAGAGGCCTGTGCCTGACCTGCGCAAAGAGCGTTTACGCGACGCTGTACTGTCCTCAATTCGGGATGCCTATAATGGTATGTCGGTAGGTTGGTGGTGAATGTGCACAGATAGGAACAGGGTTTTTCAAACTTGAATTGTGTACAGTAATGCACTACAACATTACCTGCGTCTGACTGCGTGTTTTTGGATCGTTCTCTTTGTATCTCGTGTTCCTTCTTTGATAGGATGAGGAGATACCGATCGTACTCTCAGCGTAGTCAAGTCGGCCACGTGGACATGGCCCGTTTAATTACCCCCGTGTATTCTCTCGTTCACACGCGTCTATCTTTATCGACCGTAGGATGGTAAAGCTGGCACTTATAAGCATGATGATGTCTTCTAACCAAGAGGGCTTAGTCATTACGTCTCCCTGTTCCGCAAGGCCTAAACCTTTACTTATTATAGTCGAACTCTCCCTGCCTTGATTTCATCTAGATCTTTCTGCGTAAACGGCACATACTCATTCGCTCCCGGGGACAGCCAGTACACCTGATCATCTCCCGCCGCCTTGATGGCACGGAGATCAATGCCCTCAGAGCGCAGATTCTGCTTCTGGAGCTTGTGCGTACCGGTGTATTCTAAGTTCTTGGCAACCCTTACGAAGAGCGGCACGGCATACCGCGGAAGACTTGCGAGGCAGTGTGTGGCGAGAGCCGCGAGGTCGATATTATTTTCCCTCAGGGCTTCGTCCGTAGGAACCAG
>JAPUUL010000770.1:0-14118 GCA_029590625.1 Lasiodiplodia mahajangana
CCGCCGATGATGTGTCCAAAGTAAGCTCCGACTACTCGGAGTTAGTTATCCCATCTTGAGTATCATTTGCGATGATCTTGGACTAGGCACGACTTTCATCGAAAGAGAAAGGCTATGCTCTGGAAATCGGTAAAACGAGAAGAGAATAGCCCCGAGAAATACTCACTGTTGTCTCCGGGCTTAACATTGATGACCTGGGAGGACGTTCTTCCTTGCTTCTGGCAGATGATGTCTTGCGAGTTCACATCGTAGACTGGGTTGTTGTCATTCGGCGCACGCAAGCCGACCAGTGAGCCTTGCTTCTGGTCATTGATCGAGACTTCCTAGGAACCAGTCAGTAGACGAGCAGCACCGCCGTCACCAATTTACTTCTATGAACTTACTTGAAAGATACAGTGAGCCTCGGCTGAGATGGCAAATGCCAGCGCCGCAATGTGAGAGAACTTCATGTTTGCCAAGCGAGATACTAACCCTAGGAGCTACCTTGTTGCTTGCACGCTAGATAAACTATCTTATCTACATTCGAGTGAGAAATGCAGTCTTTATAGAAGTCTTTGAAGAGCTTACCACTATCTACGGAACATCATGCATAGAGCATCCCCAGACAAATGTATGATACAGATTAGCGATTTGCCGAAAAATGGAGCTAGGTTATCTAAACGATACTATATGCTTCGGGCCTTCTACTCTTTATTTACGAGGTTTTTCTTGTCTTGGAATCGGCTTCGCCTTAGATACGGACCTGTCCCTTTTGGTCGAGCATAAGGGGCCGGCCCGGCAGAGCGAGGTAATTTACCCGGGTATATGGGGAAGCTCCATGTTAACTCGCCATTGATGCCGTGTGACATAATGATCTTGGGGGCAGTGTCATCGGCTCGTCTTATCCCTTTGGGTGCCCCTTCGGCACCAGTACTTACAGAAGACACTAGACAGGGACCTCAAGCCAAATCAAATCAATGCATTTTGAAGTACTTGAATATGCCCTTGTTTCTCACCTATTTATACCCTTGTTAGATGTAACACTAAAACAACTATTACTAGCTAAATACATATATATGCTAGTAAAAGCCTAGTAATGATGGGTTTAGGTGATGTAACAGATCTACACAAGGAGGATGTGGAACTACCGGGGGGATGAAATTTGTACTGGTGCCGAGGGGGCACCCAAAGGGATACCAAGAACAATTGGGCCTTATTCGTTGACAGGTGACAGTACATCGGGTCTTTGATAGATTGCCCTGGCTTGGTATACTATAGCGCCCCGATGCCGATTGGCACGATCAACGTGGAGGTCTCATCTTGATATAGTGAAAACCTGGGGAGCAGCTACGCCAAGTAATAATTAATTGAGGTTTGGCGGATACTGAGCCGAACGATTCGAAAAAAACCACCTAACATTGTCTTCTACCCATGCCTTCTAGACGAACTCATGTTGTCAAGCTACCACGTAATCGTGATAAATTCGCCAGAAAAAGAGAGAACTAGGTACCTATATCAGGAACATACCCACTCTTCTCTATATAGCCTTCACAATCTCTCAAGTTCATTAATATCCATTGCGTAACCTTCCAAAATTGTCCGGGGCGAACAATCGACCCGTCACAAATCAAAGCGCGCCTGTATTATTAACGCACCTTGACCCGGTCGTGGCGACAACGATTATTGATATATCGGATAGGTCGGCTCCCTCACCTACCAATGAACAACCTTTTCCATGGGAATGGCCTTGATCGCAAAATTCAAGGCTGTGATTGTACTTTCCATAATCAAAAGCAATGGACCGCACATGTTCGATTTCTAATAGACTAATTATCTCGCGTAGTGTAATTTAATAAGCCGATTCTATCATTATTGTGAGAGAGCCAAAAATGAAGTAGATCCTAGAGACGGTTTGTTTCGGCGAGAACTTCCTGGAAAGGTCTACTGTTACAACGTTTCGAAAGCATGCCATGCTGCCTCTATAGACGACCAAGGTAGAATTAATTTGGTCGTATTAGTTCAACTCTCTATCAAACATGTACCTGTCTAGCTTCTTACTGCGAGAGTTAAAGCGGCTGTGTTTATACAGGCTTGTTTTGTACTGACATCTATTCTTGGGGCTACTCTCCAGTTATTAGCTAGTGATTCAGCTGCTCTTGGTGGGATTGACTTAACGCATCGAATCCTTTACTTATTAATTGTACTTCTTAAGTATAGTTGCCATTTAAAAGAAGCAAGTCTGCTCCGAGCAGACATCAAAACTGTCAGATCTCGATCACTCCTTGATCTATGTTTTCTCTGACACGTATTTGATGACAAAATCCATTCCCAGGCATTAGTCACATTGCCGATGAATAATCCTTTGCTACTACTCAGAGGCAACTCTGGTGGTGGTGAGACATGGACCGTCCAAACTATATTTAAAAGCAGAATATTGGCTAGAACAAGCACGTGCTGTTGCCCATAAGCCACAAGCTGACGTCAGTATTATAATCCTCTAGGGCATTAAATCTATAGCGAAGTGAATAAATATATCACCTAGGGCGTTGAAATATTAGTGGTTTCTATTAGAGTGTCCGCGGAGCCCCAGAACAACAAGT
Organism: Lasiodiplodia mahajangana; assembly: GCA_029590625.1. Classification (NCBI taxonomy): domain Eukaryota; kingdom Fungi; phylum Ascomycota; class Dothideomycetes; order Botryosphaeriales; family Botryosphaeriaceae; genus Lasiodiplodia; species Lasiodiplodia mahajangana. Next base: position 2,580 of record JAPUUL010000770.1, read on the forward strand.
CACTAACGATGGCGTATTGAATTGATATACTGTCCAAGTATTGACTATGAATAGTATTAAGGCCCCCATATCAGTGATGCCAACGAAATGACTTCAACCAAGGGGAATAATTAATAGCGGACGCAGCAGCAGAGGTGGAAAAGAAACGATAGGCCATTGTAACGGCTGGATAAGCTTCGAATGAGAAAAAAATTAAGAAACGTCCCAGGTTCGAAATGTGGGTTGGTTAAGGGCTGAACATTGCTGCCCTTACAATGAGGCAGAGGACTGATATTTATAAATTTCTTAGTATGTTGCGGTGCGCGTGTCCAATAACCCCAGTTCTGGGCAGAGCTCCTGGCCTGGACATAGACATCAATGGCGTACCTTCGTGCCATGAGAGAACATCTAAGAAAGCGCCCAGATTCAAACGTGAAACACGATACTTGGTTCAGTGTGCAATAATGGCAAATTGCTGTGATGGTACGACGCGGGCGTAGGAGGAGGCTCTAGCCACGCCGGGGTTGGCGCGGGGTACCTAGACTAGTCCCTACCTAGTCCCTACGTACCTATCCCTGCACTAGGTAGGGGTTTTTCATGCTCTGACATCCCCGGTTGAGCTTAGAAGTTACTACATAAACCAACCACCACTCTCCTATGAATTTCATTCTAACCCTCATCGACCATGTCATTTATCTCCTGGGCATGGTCTCGATTAGGTCATCGGGCACCGCTGCGGCCGCGTATATTCGCTAACCCCAACTTCATTCGAATACCCCCAAACGATAAAGTCGAGGAGGAGACACTGCCAGACTATCTCCCAGCCCGTTATTACCCCGTGCGCATCGGTCAAGTGTTTGTCGATCGGTACCAAGTGGTTGGGAAGCTTGGCTTCGGCGCCAGCTCGACAGTTTGGCTGGCACGCGACCTGGGGTAATTCAAATTCTGCGCTCCTACAACCCGTCACCCCAGTCCTTACCCAAGAATATAGCCAGCGATGCCATGTCGCTCTCAAGGTCTTTATACGCTCCCAGGCGCTTGGAGATCGTGTCGAGAATGAAATTGCCATGTACAAGCGCATGGAGCAGCGCGCGCCTAGCCACCCAGGTCGGAGCGCTGTCAGGACCCTGCTAGACTCTTTCCGAACGACCTTACTTGTCGCAGGTTCGCGGCTATAGCGCGGGCCTTTGCCGATCGTGCTGCTAGTCGGTGGAACGAGACGGACGAGATGGACTACCTGAACAAGCTGTACGGGAAGTGGATGCCCCCTGCGACGCCTCGGGTTGCTGTAGACGGGCGACCCAGACTAAGCGGAATCATGGACACAATTAATTCAACGCTCGCTCACGGTCCGGACACACGGCTGCCCAAGGAATTCTACGACCCAAAGGGCCGAAAAATCATCGAGAAGATCGCCGTCGATGAGTGGTTGTCGGGTTTTAAGGAGAGCGAGGAATACCGTACGTTGGGAGTCGGAGGGCTTATGGGTGACGTCGTCGGGAGGATGGTCGGCAGTGCCGAGCACTCAAGTGCGGACGGGGAATACGAGGTTGGGAGACCACAAAATAAGAAACGGCCAGATGGTGATAAGAATACCACGCCCATCCGATTCGGGCTCAGTGGTTGTCATGATACAACTCTGGGCGGCGTGTTAGCGAGCTTGGGAGCTTTCGAGGGTGACGAATGGCCTCCGTTCACGAGCCACATTGCCATTGAGATGTTCCACAAAAAGAACGCAGCATCTGAACTACACAGCGACGCCCCCACCACTTCACAAGCCACGTCCGACCCCAGCTCTGGCTTTAGCTCCAGTTGGTTTGCCTCTTGGACGTCTTTATTCTGGGGACGCGCAGCACCAGGCGCGCCGCCACCAGGTATCGGGCGGAAAGGAACGACAGAGCTCGAGCCGCACGAGAAAGCAAAACTACAAGAATACTACGTGCGCCTGCGATACAACGATGAGGTAGTCACAATTCCAGGTTGTCGGGCGCCGGGGAAGCATCTCGAAGGGGACGAGAGCTTCTGCACGCTAGTAAGTGGACCAAATATCCCCCCCTTCTCCCTTACTTTCCCTCCTTGCATATATATCACCTACAACGGGCCGGCCCAATGCTACCTACCTAAAAACAACATCAACCCAAAATACCACTAAACCGAAACGTTAGCTAATACGGGACTTCGTATAGGAGGCCTTCAAGGCCATCGTCGACAAGTTTGTCCCGAGAAACTGGAAGCAGGAGTGTTCCGCAAACGTGAAAGGGCCCGCGTTTCCAACCAAACCCGAACCCGCCGGGTACTAACACCCCTTTAATCAACATTTACGTTGCGTTGATACGACCACGATAAAATCAAGTACGAGCTTCCATGAATAACACACCAAGATGGTGCCGAGTGCAGCATGAAGCAGATGAATAATACCGGATAAACAGATAGATAGATCATCACACGGGTGGTAAAGCGTTGAGACAGAAAAGTTTGGGCTGTTAAGTTAAGCTGGGTAAGACTGTACAGGACTTGAGATTTTCTCGTGCAAAAATAAGATAATAAAGCAGCATCTTGGAGTTGATCCCAAAAAACTCAGTGAGAATCCCTACGGTGATGTAGAATTTAATTTGGGGGCATGCTTTCAACTCAAGCAAGGCAGATCCCTACATTGAATTCGCATCTATGCTCATCACCAGTGTAAAAATCACATCAAACTCATAGCCTCGTCACTACTCGGTATCGTACGATTGCGATGATTCTTTTAAGTTCTTTGTTGTATTATACCCTCCAATCTTCCTCGAGTAGGAAGATGTTACGCCGATAATGACGACTACTAGTGTTAACGAGGACGAGAAAGACGCGTCGTCTCTTCTAAGTCGACTTTTTGTATGCTCACGCGGCAAATTCCTCCCAATTTGTCTTTTAAGAGCATTGCGCACGCAATGTCTTACCCCCAATGTCTCAATTTCCTGCTCTCCGGCTGGTCGCTTTGTGTTCACTGCCTCCTTGCGATGCTCAACTTCTTAACAAATATCCAACAATCATACATGAATTGATAAGCAAAGCCGTTGAGAATAACTCCGAAGAAATCAACGTAGCAATTACAAGATATAAATTCCACCTCTGGTCAAGCTCCCAGAGGATGAGTTCTTTAGTTGGCAACTTCTTCTTCCCATCCATTCAGAGCCAGGCCAAGACCTGAACCAATCCCACCGAAGCTCGATTGATATTGGTGTCCCCTACGCTCTCCCTCGCCGCCAATAGGACCGTGAGCATTGATTGGGCTGCTGGCACCGTTTTCGAGCGGAGCAAAGACTGGGAGACTAAGAGCGCGGTTATGTTGACTGCGAGGACCTGGAGCAAGAAGGCCGCCAATCGTTGTAGGACCAGTAATAGCACTCTGCGGGGCACCGTAGCCATTGGAAATACTAGCAGACTGCCCATGCCCGAGAATGTGGTTGTGCTGCGGTATTTCAAGCTTGAGCTCATTAGGGGATGAAGAGGCGGTGCCAAACAACGCAGCCTGCTGCGATACGAATATCTGCTGTTGATGTTGTTGCTGTTGCTGGGCCTGCTGAGATACTTGTTGCAAGTACATCGTTAGGGGGTTGTTGTTGCCAGCAAACAGGTTCGCACCATTGGTAGCAGTCATAGGCGACGTTGGGTTTGTAGGTGAATTCCCGCTTCCACTGCCGCCAGTAGCAGGTGATGCGACACCGTCTCCACGTGGCGACTGGGATTGCTGTTGTAGCTGTCGAGGCTGGTTTCCGCACCTATCTTTGCCAAAATTGACCTTGAATTTCTTGTACTCTTCCTTGCTCCTGACGGCTTCAATGGCCTTGATAGCGTTGGCAATGTTGGTGAAATTGACGAAAGCACAGCTCTTCTCTCGCAGAGCGTTGACCAACTCGATTTCACCGTACTCGGAAAAGTCTTGTCGTAATCTTTCTTCCGTCCACGTCTCGTCAAGATTACCGATATATACATTACGAGACGCACCACCGCTAACGGCTAACGCTATCGCTGGTGGGAGAGCGCCGGAGTGCTTGCCCCAGCCGATCTTGAGGCGACGGTTGTGGATCATTAGACCTTGCAAGTTGCTTAGAGCATAGAAGGAAGCCGCTGCTGTAGGGTCAATAAATGTCACAAAGCAAATGTGCTTGTCGGGGATGTAGCGGATATGGTGAAGCAGACCGCCTCGTACAACGTTGCAAATCTCCTCTACGGTAGTCTCTGGGTGAATATTGCCGAGATAGATCGTTCGGTTGCCGAGGTTATTGATACCACCAGCTGTTGTTGCCACTGCGGCAGCAGCGACGGACTGCTGCGCAAGAACGTTGGAAATGACGTCGCGGTCCTGACCTGTCAGCATGTGGGCGTAGCCCGGAGCAATACCTAGATATTGAGCTGCATTCTGTTGCTGAGTCTTGGAGACATAAGCACAGCGATCCTTGCCATAGTACACACGGCGAGGAGACTGCCACTTAGGTTCCTGAGGCAGTTGCTGCACCGCCTTCATCGCATTGGTAATAGACAGAAAATGAACAAATGCAATGTTCTTCTCACGAACTATCTTAATAGTATCAATAGCACCGAACTTGCCGAGGTCCTCGCGCAGCTCATCATCCGTAATATCCTCAGGCAAGTTACCTAAGTAGACATTCCGAGAAGCTCCAGATTGCTGAACAGCTAGGGCAACGGAAGTGGGAACTTGGGAGGGCTTGCCCCATCCGATCTTGATATCCTGTCCCTTGATGCAGAGCTTTTTCAAGATGGCATCGGAATGGAAATGAGTAGCGGCGTTTGCATCGAGGAACGAGATGAAGGCGCAGTTCTTGTCTGGTAGAAGACGAACAGACTCAATCTGGCCGCTTCGAACATGTCCAAGAATCTCTTCAGCGCCAGTGTCGGGAGGGATGTTGCCAAGGTAGACCGTTCGGCTGGTCCCCGTGATAACATTGTTTGCCGGCATCCCCACGGGCGACTGGGGTTGCAACTGCAGCTGATTTCCCATGTTGTTATAGGCACCAGTAGGCGATTGAGCTTGGTAGAACTGGGGGGCGCCGTAGGCTGAAGGAGACACCATGGCCTGGTACTGCTGAGGGGACATGTTCTGCTGAATAGGGCTGGTCAAACTGCTCTGCTGCTGCTGCTGCTGTTGTTGCTGCTGTTGCGGGCCATTTGTCTGTTGGAAATTGGGCATGTTTTGAAAGCCGGGGCTAGCAAACGCGGTTGGAGACCCAGGTTGGAAGGGACTTCCAAGAAGCAGCTGCGAAGGGAGCAAAGGAGTAAACTGCATATCGAATCCCGTACCAGGAGTTGCCATATCCGCCGCCAAGTTATTAGTGGGTGGGTTCATTTGCTGCGTGTTAATGGCGGGAATATTGGCACGGCGCTGGGGTCTATCGGCGAATCCAGAGACGTTAGATGTGAAGGCGCCATGAGAAAAACCAGTGTCGCTGTTAGAAGGCTTGGAAGCGTGGCCAAACCGGCTGGTCGAGTTGGCTGCGGAAGGACCAGTAGGAATGCCAGCGGCCGAGAGGTCCTGCATCCCGAGAAGATGAGGAGGGACAAGGTTGTCCCTAGTGGCTTGTGAAAGAACCGCCGTTTTGAAAGATTAAGCGTGCCCGATGAAAGGCACGAAGGCAAGAAAGAAGATGCTAAATCTGGAATGTAGGCGCTGTAGGGTGTGTACCAGGCAACGTCGGTTATTACAAAAGCCGTTTGTCAAAAAGGGGTAAACTGAACAACTTCGAGTTTTCTCCGTACAAGAGGCAAATAACGCTTGACAAGTGATCGCTAGCTGAGCAACAAGATGCCACTGAGGATCAATCGTATAGACTATATGCAGTATTGAGAGGTTGGAATAGTACTTTGAATCGGGCTGGGCTGGTGAGCTGTGATCGAATCCGCCGTAATTCGATATATCGAAGGAGCCGTGCAATTATGCGGAAGCTAGTAATATTATCGAATATTGGTAACGAGGTGAAGAACCCCTTTGATTGTCGATGGTCGGTCCCGGTACCTCGCGGACAAAGGCTGGGCGGACACGATGCTCCAAAGAAAGCGAGCGCAATGGAGATACACCAGAAATGAGCGTCGAGAATATAGACAGCCAACAAAGCCCTCCTTTTTTTTTTCTCCGTTCTCCCTCGTTCGCTTATTCTTTCTGTACTCGGACGAACAGGTGCGAGACGACGACTAACAACAATTACGTGGGACGTTCTTATCGTATGCGAGCACGCGTGAGGCGAGGAAAGAGGCCAGGTACTTGGTTGTGTATGTATCGAAAATACTTTTTCATATATGAATAATTAAGAAGCTATAGAGAACGAGCGTAGGCAAAGAGAAGAGGGAGAAGACTCCCAGAAGATCTGGGGAGGAGAGCAAGAAGCAAGCAGAAGGATCGAATAGGGTAAGATACAAGAGGCGGTGATGGGTGAAGGTGGTGCGTGGTCGAGGTAGGGTAGGGATGGGGAGGGTTAAAGAAGAGGAGGTGTAGGAGGAAGTAGATGAGTAATAGGGCCCAGGGGTAAGGGAAAATAAAATCAAAAACGAGAGGATAGAGTAGAAACCACTCTAAAAGGATTAGGACGCTGCCTGTACAGTGCTGTACCGGTTGTTCCTCCACAATGGAACGGAGAGCGGGCTGGGATGGGAAGGAGTCAGACTTGCAGAGGAAAAGGGAAGGGGAAAAACCAGAGAGCAGGTAGGTCGGTAGGTAGGTTAGCGCAGGTTGCCAGCCGAAGAAGGGGAAGTGGAAGCCACCTAAGATACCTACATTTACTTACTTAGCATGCTACCTACCTAGGTACTGTATGTATGTACTAACTAGCCCTTAGCCCTGGATTCCTGAGTGGTTCCTGAGTGGTGCGCAAGGGGAAAGGGAAGACGACGGCGGCGTCTCATTGGCGCACTAGGGTCTGGTGCAGATTGCCAAATATGGGGGCGCTAGTTTTTTAATGAGGGTCAGTGAGGGTCGACGAGGGTTGCCAGAGCTCGTCTAGCCCGTTCTGCCCGTTCTCGTCTTGTTGCACATCCAGAAGCCCATCTCTGCCCATCCATCTTCGCTCGTCTCCGCACTGCCCAAGCCCACGCTAAACTCAATGCATGTCGTGATGTGCCTATTTCGTGCCTGGTTCCTGCTTGTAAGCTGCTGCCACCGGCTCCCCGACAGGGGTCAAGTTGGCATGCGGGTGAACCTTAGGAAGTTAGCAGCCAAGGTAACTCTCTGCTTTGAGGCTGCTAGTTCAGTGACCTATTCCGCTAACTGCTAGCTGGCCGTCCTAACCCAGGGCTCATTCTAGTGCATTACCGTATTTGCAATTTCAATTGAGTTTTACTCTCTCCTGGTGTTACTCCTGCAGACTCCTTGGTTGAATACTCAAATACGAAAATAAAAAGGCTGTCAATGGTTTTGCCGGGATATTCCCTTTTGCCCAGGCCCATGCTCAATACCGACTTGTTTTTTTTTCGGCGGTCCCTCCAGCACTATACGTACATACATACATACGTAGGTACCGCGTCTGCGTTTCGCCCAGTGCATTGAACGTGTCCCATCATCCAATTTATCATGCAAGATATATGGATACATATGCTATTATTACATACCCAGGGTCGTGTAGCTCTTTTCAATTCTCTCGACATGCAGCTCTCTTTATGTATGTATAAACGGAGTATGCAAGGCATGTGTTTACATACCGAGTTACGTACAACAAGATTGCGACCCCTCGATTCAGAAATCGATGAATTGCCGATGGGGGCATCTAATGTGTACGCACGACCCATCTACGTACACCGTCATCTAAAGATCTATCTTACGCTACCTTCAATATGGAATGACTTGCAGCTAGACTGCTATGTATGTATGTAGGTAGGTGGCCGAGGCTTTCCCCCCAAATGCCACTCAATATTCATACCTACAATATTCGTAGGCTGTATGTATGTACATATATATGTACATACCTACAGTCCTATGATGATGTGACAATGAATTGTTCCTAATTCGGATCCATTTTCGGAGATTTTTACAATCTTCCCTTTTCCTGACAACCCCTATCTCCTATGTCTTGGCTAAACTATGGAGCCAAACAGGCTAGGCTCTGTGTCTGTGTGGGTGGCACACCAAACCTGCACCAACCTATACCAGTGGATATAAAGGGGGGGTGAATACATCAGCAATAATTCCGCGTGTCCTGTATGCTATACCGTACACCAATTTTCCGCCAGGTCTTTCAGGTTTCTGCAAATGATTTATAGTGTTGCTCGGTGAGAAAACCTAGGTATTAATTACGAGGTCTCACCTTTTGATCGGTCTCTATCAATATCAATATTTCGGCGTTAGGGACATCCTCGGGAAAGCCGCAGACTCTGTTAAGTAATGTCTTAATTAGATAGATAGGGGACTCATTTGAATACTGTATATAAAGTCGGTAGGTAAGGTATACTACCTATTTTATTGATTATCAAATACCTACCTACCTACTACCTACCTACTCTCCGGTCCACTCGCACAACCACCTCCCTCCCCTCCCAAACCCCAAGCTGAGGTCTAGACAGCACAGAAAAGACTGCATTGATGTTCACCCCAAAAGCACCCGCATGCAGGTACAATGCGACATCACCGCCTGTGACACGTTGCATACCTAAGCAGGCTGAGCACCGCAAGCATGCTGGCGAGACACGCTGGTGAAACATTCGCTACAGTTATTACCACCGTAGTCTCGCCAAGCGATACCTCGGTACGTGTATATGGTATTATAGTAGGTAGGACATGGGGTGCGATGTAATCTACNTTTTTTGTACACCACCGATGTATGTATAAGCAGNAAAAAAAACTTCCTTGTTTTCCTAATGGGTAGATGATAGAATGTGTGCATCATATCACAAGAATCTGTGTCGAACAACGTGCTATCTATATTTGGACACCAATCGGGGCTGACGCCCACCATATGGGCCAATAGCCACATGCCAATAAAGTGTTTTGTTGATCCTCTACCCAGATAGACCAGGTAGGGAGTCTAGATAGTACTCATGTAGTAGTAGCTGACTTGTCAAACCTAGCCCAGTAACATAACCCAGAAGTTTCATGACCAATACGCCCATGACAGGAGTTCTTGAGGGAAAAAAAAATTGGTTTCATTAGAAATCGTCCCACCACTCGGAAGACGCTGGTGTTTTAACGCATGTTTACAACCATGTCTGATTTTTGTCGTTTGCTTGATTCGAGTCCCTATAATATTTTCAATACCCAACCATGCCAGGAGAGCTACAAAACTGCCGTATCACCCGCTTGGCCCCTTACATTAGTATAGCTAGGTAGATAGCTCTAGGTAAATTTCGGTAATAGCCAAGCCTAGCGCAAACTCCTACCTTCGATTCTCCTTACAGCCGGTCATCTATGTGTAAGTATCTACCCTATCTCATCTGACTTCCGTGGTCTTACGTGAGCCTGCACAATAAGAAGTAGGTAGGTAGTACGCAGTACTATGAGCACGATCTTCAATGCAGTCCGTCATCGACTAAGACAGAACAAACATTCATTATTCGCTCGGGATGCATATTCCCACTTTAAAGAACCCACGTAAGCATCGCCGTCCGTTCACAGTGTACTTCGGTATCGGTAGATGGTATTACAAAAACGAGGTGGAGAAGATGTTTAAGCTTATCGACACAAAAGCCCATCTGAAGCCAATCTCATTCATCTAGATGCCGATTCCTCGATTTCAATAAGAAAAGGAAAGGTGTGGTTTGACTATTTGTACCGATCTCCGTAGTTCAACACTTCCCTGCAGTTTACAGTTTCCAAAAAGCGTAGGTACAAGCAGGTGATGTCGCTCGAATGGTCTACTATCTAGTAAACTAGCCCAAGAAACGCTAGAGACTAACAATATGGCAGCATGGGGGCTAGATACCTAGGTCAACATCGTACCTATCATCTACCGGCATTACTTATATTTGAGCGCAGGTTTGGATGTTTAAATGGCATTTGCTTCTGCTAGTCGGTATATTAATCAATGGTGATCGTCGGGATCCATGTCCTTCTCGTAGATAGCCAAGCTCCTAGCAACTATGTACTTAAGCCTAGTTCTCCATCTTCATGCTATCACGTGGCATCTATGGGCGATAGCATACCGCCAGATTATTTTCGTCCTTCGCGTTAATAGCTATAGTTTTGGTGAAGAAGCCCCTGGGAACCTAGAAGGTCGATACAGCCAGTCTTCTAAGTCAGTCCAGTCAATATCTAGTAAACCCTTCATACGCCTGAGCTAGGACAACGGCTTCTAGAATGTTCATGTCTAGCCCAACAACAACGACTCAGTAAGACAGCCTTGAAGACCCCTATAATCAGGGGGATATTATAAGACAGACCATTCCGTCGCGCCAAACATAGTGACACCGGCCCTGACCCGCACTCGTAGTAGAGCCGATTCCTAGATAAGTCTTGTATTTCCAATTTCGGTGAAGTTTTCGCTGCCGTATCTGCCTATATACTCCCGAAACTCTAGTGGTGAAACAATTTCAACCATAAGCGGTAGCTCCCGGCGTCTAGATTCCGATGGGTGGTGACCCGACGCCGTTAGTCGATAATATATTTTCGGCATGTAGCTCCGGGCACTTAGAAGTAACAGCGTTTCTACCATTAAGAGGAATTAAGGGACTAGTAAGAGTAAGAGTGCTGCTTACGGCCGTTTAGGATCGACTGTCTCCCTAGGATCTCACTCACCACCTAAATTCGAGGCCCGGCTCACCACATATCTAGTGAGCTTATTTCCACAATAACCCCATGGGAGGCCCTCACCCGGACCCATCTGGAAGCTTAGTATTGTGGTGGTAGCGGCTCAGAGCCCTGGGCGTAGACAAGTAGTGAGGGTAATACGGACTCGAATAGAGTCGCAATTCAAAGCACCACGGGCATAACTCGTAGAAGTGAGTTAGTGTTGCCTAGAAGAGAGAACGGCATTAGTCATTCCTGGAGCAAGAGGGTATAGTGGTGAAATACTACGTACACAGGCGTAATATTTAGCTTACAAAGGCCTTGTTTGATATATAGCGAGATGCCTTATATCATATACTTGTAGTCAGTATCGATGTGTTGTGACTCCTTGACCTACACTTCAAGCATTTGACATTTTGCACGTTGGCCGAATTGATCAATATTCTAACCATGATCTTAGGCCTCAAATAATCATGGGTGAAACTCCTAATAGACACACGCATGCGAAGGTAACGTTCAAGTTAAGCAACCATCCCGCTCCTATCTTCACTCAACCTATGATGATGAAGTAAAGATTACCAGTAGAGTTAGCAATATAAGTACGTAGAAATCAGGGTATATTCCCACAATGCTATACTCTACATAAGAATAGATAATACTCCTTAGACATTCACACATACATATTGCCACCCAAGGTATATCCCACGCTATGCCCCTCGAGCAATCACGATATCCATCCATCCGTCCATCCATCCTCAACACCAACACGTCCGCTCTACCGTAAATCCCCATAGGCAAAGTACAGAAAGCCCTCGACCACATAGCTCTAGTATATCCCACATCTACAGCTCATCCTTC
>JAPUUL010000771.1:0-14114 GCA_029590625.1 Lasiodiplodia mahajangana
CTAGTCGCTACCGACGCTGGAGACTTGGGCTCTGCTGGGCTCTGCTGGGCTCTGCTGCTGTGGGCCAGGTAGTCATTTGAGCTGTAGAAATTGTCCACCCCCTGCAAACGCCCTGCTGATCACTCCATTGGTGGATAATTCCCCAGGTCCAGAACCTGTCGATAAGCTGCGTCGGCCTGCGCGCCTCTATAGCCCAATTCCAACGACACTATCACGAGAATATTTTTATATTGCGTTTGTAATTGATTCCTCGACACCTCAAATTTGTCAATCTAGACGAGTGCCGATTCCTCCCCGTTTCGTCTTGGCCGCCAATTGTGATTTGTAGAGTTTACGCAGTGGACCAAAACCCCTAATAATGCCCAGAGACGGTAAGTGCAGCGCTACAGACCTTCATCTGCATAGCCTCGTTTTTGGCGCACTCACGAGAGTGCTCGGCAAAACTCATCTCCTTCCTTTCTTATCAGTAGCTGCAGGTGACACCTCTCTTTACTTGCTCTGGGGAATTCGTCGGGCTAAACTCTACCGAACAGACTACAATTGAGTTATTTTTTAACCTTCGAAATGATATATTTGCTGTGCTTCCCGTTTTCCGCGTGCGGTCTACTACTGGGCCTTTAAATTAAACCAGTTGTTGTAGCAAAGCCAGCCTTAAACCATGCATCCTGCTGTCGCCCTATCTGACAACAGTGGACCTGCCCCTCCACCTTAGTTTACTTAAACTATCTTGACCTCAAAGTGATCGCCCAATTCGTTCAGTCCATCGATCACTCGTATGGTTACAATCGAGATCGTCCAGCGTCCTCTCACCAGGATCGCGCAGTAGGATTACATCACGCTCGCTTGCCATTCGTCCCCCGCGGAACCAGGGCAGTGGGATGGACCACATTTACATCCTGTCACATCCGCATACCGTCCGAGCCCCGGGGAGTAACGGCGGTTGTGGGGTGCTTATGCTGATCTTTTCTGTGGAGTTCCTCGACGTCAGCCGACGCCGCGGAGCTTTTTTGTGTAATGCCAACGCTAATGAAACAAGCTTAATGAAGTCTTCGGCGCGGAACCAATCTCCTATCTATTGAATGTCCACCCTGATCTATTTATATATATAATTTCGTCCTCGACTCACCCCGCGCTCGATTGTTCTCCACGATCTCTTCGACTTTATTGCTTCTCACGCAGTTCTTGTGGTTATTACCACCGCACGCTTATTGACCAAATTTGCAGAGTGCAACAGGATCAATATAACTCTATACTCCCATTAAATAGCAAGACGCACTTCCCGCAGAAGTTTCGGCCTTTTTCTCCACGGCCAACGTGTATGAGTGACTGTAGTGGGAGCGAGCATTATCTACCTAGGCGGTCGAGGGAAACGGTCGGAATCCACCCACAAGGTATATGTTCATAGGAAACTCCTTTCTGAATACGCCTCTCTATTGATTATAGCCTTGAGATTTCTCTTTCTCACTACTTTGGTAACAGTAGTGCCGCCCTTAGGCCTCAGACAGCCTAAGAAGGGTTGCAGCCCAAAAGATGACGAAAGTCATAACAATGGCAAGGACAATACCGATAATGAGGAATATAGCGAAAGAAGCGAGTAGACAGACGGACGTACGGGGGAGCGTTACGATTCCTATATAAGTTACTGCAATCGGTCAAAGTCCTGAGTTGACCACGATTTACCACTTGTAGTAGTGTTGCGGTTCTGTTCTGACAGAGAGTACAGTCCCATACATAATGTTACGTCACATGACTAAGGCCATCCTGTACTGTAGATAGCTATTTCTCCTGGCTCCCTGGGGCACCCTTCTTCCTAGCTACCTGTCAGTCACGAGAAGAATGCCACTATCCAGGTCCTGACCTTGTTTCCACTCAGCGTAGTGATATATTGCGCCATCGCGCACTACGCCTTTTCCTTCTCTTTATTCGTTAGCCTTGATACATAATAACCTACAAACGGCAAAGGTTCTCACCTTCGTAACGACCTTTTAAGGCCGATCTTCCGTTATTGCTGCGGCTACTTTAGCTTTAAGGATAAAAAGTTGCCTCTAGAAACTAGCATGTAGTTGACTTGTACCGCAAAAAGTTTACTGTTATTCACATTTATACAGCCGTTATTTACAACGACCATCTTGGTTATTCATCGCGCTATGAGGTTTAAAAGAAATCATTTATTCGTAAGGTCATTGCCATCGTACGCCTGTTTTGGGTATCATCTAATCCAAAGCCAAGACTCCCCGCAACGCCTTGCCAAAACTGATTAATAAGGACTCCAGGTCCTAGCGCGTATCCTCCTAGGTAGTCGCTTTCCGAATTGTCACGTGTCTGTTCTAGGGTGTGGCTGCCATCGGATTCGTCGCTATCTGTCTCCCGTCTGCAGCCCCCCCCCTTCATCCACCTACGCGGCGGACTCCTTGTTAGTCTGGGCTAATTGCCGAGNCTGCCGGCAGGCTATCTTGTATCGTCGACGATACCCTGCAAACTTCGCAGGGTTTTCCTCCTTCACCTTGTCGAAAAGGTCGTCCATCATCCGGCGAGGACGGAGTTTCTTGGTGAAGTGGTCCCTCGTGTAGGGGACAGGACGATCAGTGCTAGGAGTCCCCGGCATGAGAAAGTTGCCCTCAGTTGACGGACTAGTAATAGTAGCCAGCACTACCCGATAGCCCCCAACTAGAGTATTGTCGGTCCTTCCCTCCTCTCTCGCGGCGGATCTGCGGCGCCGACAATACTCTGCGAACTTTGCGGGCGAGTCTTCCCGTACCTTGTCGAGAAAGTCGTCCATCATCTGCCGAGGACGGACTCTACCAGTGACATGGTCCGTCGTGTATGGGACGGGGCGATGGGTAGCGGGGCCTCGCACCATAAAATTTCCCTGGGTTGGAGGGCTCGTGGCAGTATCCAGTGCTAGAGGTACTCTAATCCGGGTCTCGTTAGGCTTGTCCTTGTGTTCCTCAGCGCCGGGTACNTTTCGACGGCTGTGCTGGCACCTGGCACCCTAATGGCAAATCTATGGTCAGCATATGTTGATGGGTTTACGAGTATGATAATTACCTTCTGACAATTCGTCTTTTGGGTGAGTGACACTGGCGGTGACATTATGGACCTGGGGGCTCAGCCCTCTATATTGCTCCAAGAGCATCGACCCGGTTTGGGTGTTTGCGGAAAGCATGACGTGAGGGTTAATTAATGAAATGATGGTGGATGAGGAGCTATATGCCTCTGAACAAGAGAGAAGATGTTGATTAAAAGGTAATATGTCGATAAAAGATGATGGTGGTTGAAAAGGAAGATGTTGATGGATATGGGAGAATGGAAAAAAGTTGGGAAGAGAGAAGATTGTAGTCTTGGGGAGTGGTGGAACGGGGTATTTATAGACAAGGTTATGTTCTGTTTACACTGTTGACAGTGCTAGGTGTTAGCAGTTTCCTATTGTTGTCATTATATAAGTTTTGAACTAAGTTCATATTTACGTTGTGCTTGTCTCCTAAGAAACAGCGCCCCACGGATCACGAAAGCTCAAGTGCCAAACCGATGGGCTGCTGTCAATCACTACTATGGTCACCGTAATAGGGGAATGCGTTCTATTGTCCAGTCAATGGGGAGTCCCAAACCCTCCCCTTACTCAGTGTTGAGCTTGCAGTTGCCCTACTTAACCCAACCCACATCCAAAGGTTAAATGTACATAGGTATATTACACATGGCTTGAAGCTGCCTTGGGTAGGTTGGCCATTAACACAACCTCAACCACAGGTCAATATCAGTATGGCACTTTCTGTCCTTAATAGCATAAATAAGTAAACTGTTCCATATCACACCTGCTGAGAGGTTGTCACATTTCTGTGGGTTTCAGGCAGCACAATACCATCATGAAGGCAAACGTTGGTGCTTTATGTCCTGCAGGATGGGTTGCGGCCCAACCAATACAAGGGAGGGCAATACACCTATTTAGCACTGGTAGGGTAGAACACTCAATCCCTTGCCGTGATAAAGACCTAATACTATAAAACATCACCAGGTGCCACCAAATAGGTGGAGACTGGTTGCTATGAAAATAAGGCGAACATGGACGTTATGGTTTGTTCAATATGCAGGTTTAAACTCTAAATGAGTAATGCCCTTCACGGCAGCAAATAAGCTTCTTGCTATGTATTTGGCAATTCCCTGTTAGAGAATGTTGGAGACAAAGTGCTCATATTACTAGATGTTGGCTCTTGACATATCTTAAAGCAAGTGAGATATTGAGTTAAAACAAAAGAGCAAGCTATTATGAAATATAGTTGAAGGATAGCTCATATGCTCTTCACCTTTCTTGGGGCTTTTGCTCTTATTAATGTGCCATAAGGCTGCACCAGATTTGACTGTAGCCACACCAAAGGAAGTGATCGTGGAGTATAAGGAGAGGCGAACAAAGGAGGCATTTCTGTATAATAGGTAGGGTAGTACGTAAAGAGGATCTAGGGGCCTCGCGCAACAACAAGAGTCTATTACCCACCATACATATGAAGGGTCCTGACATAATGTAAAATGATAATCAGCTTTTTTACTACCCAGGACAGATTACTCAATGTTCTCTACTGTCGATGCGCATAGAAATGTAAGCGTGCCTTATCTTTGGTTGCAAAGGTAAAGCAGTTGCCCCCGGGTGATGGGTGCTGAGCTTACTCTAATGCTGTTTTGCAACCTTGGCCTGAATTTGAGCCACCTGAATATTCTTTAGTTTGATCATAGGTGACATAGCACTAGTAAAGATTGTGCTTTGAGAAAACAAGAAGCTCAGCCTCAATGAACTAGTGAAATTTTCAAACTAGCCTCACTTTTACTGTTTGTAATACTGTAGAGCAACAGTCACGCAATAACCCAAGTCAAATCTGATTTCGAGTATAGAAGTCTACTTATCAAACATTGTGCCGCAAGGCACAGCTAACGCCCCAAGAGGGGCTGCACAAAAGGCTGAACAAAGAGTCTATTATTGTATATAGCTAGGTTAGCACTCAAGGAGGTTCTAGGAACCCTTGCGCAACAGCAATCATCTATCACCGGCCCTAACCTAAGGATCTCTGACACATAGGATGTGGGCAATATTAGCAGCTTGGATCAAGGGAGCAGGCTTATTGATTAGCTAATACCATTGGCTAAGTAGACAAGACTGCAGGTTAGATCTTTTAGCCTTGTTGCTCTCTGCGCTATCCCTGACTTCAAAATGAGCATCGGGTTTGCAATTACTTAAGCATACTGAACTTGACGAGGTTTGATGGGTAGCCTGGCAACCCACCGAGAGACGGGGTGGTTACCCCAGAGAACGATAGTTTGATATGGAGATAGTTCGGCATGGGGAAAAAGAGCACTAAGACTTCCTCTCCAGAGAGCTCTCTAGCTTAGTAATAGAGTAGTTCTTGAGGCTATATCTGAGGTAAGCGGCCCTCAACGGCCCTTCTCTCTGCCTACCTATGCTAAGACATATCAACAAGCCATTATACTGCGTTAACGACGTGCTACAATAATTATATCCGGCCGAGTAGAGAAAGACTTTGTTTCGGACTTGCACACTTCTGTGGCGGGTGTGGCTTTAACACACTCTCTAATCAAGATGAATGCGCACGTAGCACACGCGCCAGTGTCAACCTCTTTTGTGAGGTATGATACAAGTACGTATTTAAGGTAAAGAGCAAGGGTTTATTTCCGATCTCTGCTAATCTTTGAGATATGACTTAATAGTTGAAAATCCATGCCCATGTATACAGTAGCCCATGTATCTAGTTACTACCTTATCCGGTCTGCCAAGCCCCATAAACGTCCTGTGATTGGCCGAGGCTATCAGTTCGAGATGATACATAGTAACTTACACCCAAATGACGAACGTTTTTCCTCCCCTCGCAGATGGGCATTCTTTTCAAGTCACGAGAATCTTCTCATTTTTGAGCAATGGCCTCATTATTCGGGCCGTATTGAGGCTTTCCCAATATCTGTTCCACCACGTGTGATGCACATAAGAATCAGGTTCGGAATCCTCGGCGTTGGTTGCGGACCGGCGGTCAGAAGTCATACCGGTTCTAGTTAGCCTGAGGTTCCATCAGCGTGCGTCAAGTCACCGGAAAGGCGATTGACATGCCGGTCTTACATGCGCAACAGTACCACCCCGATTGCTAACACTACATAATTCAATTACACTCGATTCCTTGTTAAATAGCAGAACCCATATGCGTGTTTTATAACGCGCCGCTATCATTGGTATTTAATTCCTGCGAGCCCGGCAATGGTGATATATTTGGAATGAGCTCTGGTGCAAAGTGCTTTTGAGACTAAAAAGTACCTTGCCTTGCCGGGCAGGGTGGAGAATGTTGACGTCAACGGTGCTGTAGGTGACCAAGCCGCGCCTCATCTGACACCCCGTATTTCTAAGGCTCTCCAGTTCTACTGGGCACCCAAAATCCAACGGCTACGATCGATTACGCTTTCGGCCCTATTATGGTGACGATCATGGCATGCATGGGAACAAGAACATGCGATGAGCTGGGGAGAATGCTGGGGGACTCCTCATTCTCCCCGTCTATTCCCCGTCTGTTCCCCGTCCTGATCCATGCAGCCATGCAGCGTTCCCTCATTAACGCCGTATTAGTACCGTCATTCTGTAGATAAAGGCATCCTTTCCCGCCCACCCCTTTCGCTGCTGATCATACCATGCCCACGTGGAATTACACTTCAGCCGTGTCTCTCAGCGTATATCTATCTCCGATTGCCATGCGGGACATAGCCAATCACTAGCTCAATACCTTCCAGCTCTACATCTATACTATTCAGCATCACATTCAATAACTCTGACCCTGAGACACAGTAGAAGCAACATATTACCGCCAACATGCTTGGCTTTAGTAATCGGGTCACCTTTGACCATGTCCGTCAGGCTGGGACGGAGAAAGAGAGCGGCCTTGACTATTCCCCCCTTACCCCGTGTATCAGGGCGCTCTTTTGCAATGGGTCTGCTCGTGTCAATGGGTGGGCTCATCTTCGGGTATGTACCCTCCTCGCCCTCGCCGCTCTTCGCTAACGAATGCCAGTTACGATACTGGACAAATCTCCGGTTTCCTTGAACAGCCCGACTTTCAACGACGTTTTGGTGAAGCCTCACAGAATGACATGGGCGTGACCACATATTCCTTTAGTCCCGTGCGTTCGGGCGTTATCGTCGGCCTACTATCTATCGGCACGTTGATTGGCGCCTTGGTCGCGGCGCCAATTGCGGATAGGATCGGCCGTCGTTTATCTGTGAGCTTCTGGTGTGTTGTGACGTCCATCGGCTTCATTATTCAGATTGCTGCTGTCAACGCCTACGCACAAATCGTGGTTGGACGACTTGTCGCCGGGTTCGGTGTCGGTGCACTAAGCTTGCTCGTGCCCATGTATCAAGCAGAGACAGCGCCTCCGTGGGTCCGAGGAGCTCTCGTTTGCGCGTACCAATTGTTCATCACTTTTGGTATTTTCTTAGCCGCCGTATTCAATCTCGGCACATATGACCATCAGCGGAATAACTCGGCATCCTGGCGCATCGTGATTGGAATCGGCTGGGTATTCACGATTGGACTGGGACTTGGTATCCTGGCATTCGAAGAGACACCCCGCTATGCATACCGACGAGGACGCGTGGACGAGGCTAGGAAGACACTTATGAGGGTCTACGATGCACCGACGAACCACTGGGCCATCCACGTGCAGATGGAAGAGATCGAGAGCAAGTTCCGCGCCGAATCACAGGCCAAGACTGGTGTAATTGGAGGTTACATTGAAATGTTCCAGGCTCCTCGGATGGCTTATCGTATTGCGCTCGGCGTTGCGCTGCAGATGTTCCAGCAACTTACTGGCGCCAATTACTTCTTTTACTACGGCACAACCATTTTTCAGTCGGTTCAAATTAGCAGTTTCATCACACAGGTTATCCTGAACACCATCAACTTTGGTGTCACCTTCATCGGTCTATACTTGGTCGAACACTACGGCCGTCGAAAGTCACTCATCGTCGGCTCTGTTTGGATGTTCATCTGCTTCCTCATTTTTGCCTCCGTCGGGCACTTCCTTCTCGATCTCGAAACTCCGTCCAACACCCCTACCGCGGGCATTGTCTTAATCGTGTTCGCCTCCATCTTCGTTCTTGGATATGCTACGACTTGGGGACCGATGGTTTGGACTTTGATTGTATGCATCCCTTTTATTCCTTTCTGTTTCAGTGCTGTTTCCCTCATTACCCGCCCCTATTTACTTATGACACCTCTAAACATTTAATCCACTACGCGTTATAATAGCTACTAACACCCGAATTCTTATAGGCGGAGATTTACCCATCAAAGTACCGTGCCCGATCTATGGCTCTAGCTACCGCGAGCAATTGGACCTGGAATTTTCTAATTGCCTTCTTCACACCTTTCATCACCAATGACATCGACTTCCGATATGGCTATGTGTTTGCCGCCACAAACGTCGTGGGTGGTCTCATCGTCTACTTCTTCTGTATGGAAGGTCAAGGCCGAACGCTCGAGGAAATCGATACCATGTATGTCCAACATGTCAGTCCGCGGAAGTCTGAAAAATGGGTCGCCCCGCCTCCAGAGGAGATGGCTCGTATCCGCCGTGAGGCCGGGACGGCCGAAGACGTCGAGAGCTCTGGGAGTAACACTGCCACTGCCCCGACCGAGGATGCCGGTCGCAAGAGTACTACTGAGCCAGTGAACGAACATACTGAGACCGTGTAAGATGCTGAAATATTAGATCTTATTATGATCAAGTTTATGAAAGAATGTAGGAAGAGAAGCACGGATGTCTAGTATGAGATACGCTAATCCAAAATGTAACTATTGTATAAGAGATAAAATCTATAATATACCCTTTACCGTCTACTTAGTTATCGTACGGAATACATCTTGACTGATCTGACATAATGCTGTCTTGCGATTTATGGCACTGTTTCCATAGGGGAACCTCAAATGCGAATGCAATATAATATCGAGCTCCGTGAGAAGGTCATCTGAGCACTATCTAATAGCCCTAAGCTACTTATCAAGCCTCTTGCTCTCTAAAGTCAATGTTTCAATTAGCATAGGCACACTGTGTACCGAGACAGAATCCTAATGATGAGTAGGAGCCGATTCCATCCTACGAATGTCTCATTTCTCCAAGAGCACACACATCGTATTAACACCATATCATGTGAGGGATCTACTATAACTGAGCGATGAGGGCAGGGGTCAGGGTTGTAAAGGCCGCTGTATTATTAAGTTAGCTACGTCACTTAATGACGAGACAAGCGATTATATTGTCCGCGTGATCAATTGGCCTCGAAAGTCTAAGACATTGTAACAGCATGTAACCAGGTACAAAACACAGATGCATCATTACGTGCTTCTTATCTGCCATAAGAAAACACTCTTGTAATTCAACCTAAGATCTATATTTCACTGTCCGGACCCCCACACATGCGTAGTTAATAAAACTCATTCAGAGCATGTCTTCTGCGTAGTCCCAGGGCTGAGAGATGGAAACTGTCGCAATGGCAAGTGTTGTTACCAAGCCTTCGAGACGCATGAGGCGAAACCCCCTCGAGGTTACGATATGGAGGATCTCGCTATAACGCTCTACCAAATCGGTACCACTTACTGTTACGGTACAGTATATAAGGTGCAGACGGTCAGGTTCGCTCAACCTGATAACGTTCTATCTTTTGATAGTGTTGTGGTTTAGAGCTGCACTTCCTGTTCCGTGACACTTACGTCGAGCAGCGCGAAGTATACTGAGATCTCCACTTGCGACTTTCAATCAAATAACCGGTTGGCGTGTGTATCGTAAGGGCACGCCATCCCGTTGCCGATAGGGTGCAACACAGGAGCGGAACGGGCCTTCCCGCCGCTGGTGATATAAGACCTCCGCTTGGCAACTTTTAGCGGTTGTGGGCCTCGCGTTAAACATCGGTGACTTTGATAAGACCTCGTTGCACATTTTAGCACCTAAGTGCCGGGCTAGTCGGCCTCGAAGACTGGTTGCAACTTGCATTACTTTAGGTTGCTATGGTAGCGTTGAGTCCTCTCAGCGTGGGCAACATTTCTAGTGCCCGAGAAACTGTAAGTCTACACTCCTATATTTAGAACTTAGCTCATTACTGTTAAAGCCACAGCTATGAGATAGAAGCGTAGTATTAACAGGAAAATCGTGTCTTTACTTTGAGCTGTATCTATCTATTACCGCTTTCATAATATATAATCCATAGATCATGTGATTCTAGGCGAAGCTAGGCGTTCATTTAATAGTCGATGTGGCTACATGATATCTAACTGGGTTTTCAAAGGCTAGGAGTTCCCTTTTCGGAAACCTAGTACACATAATTCCTAACACCCCACCCCCGGAGGTTGAAGGGACACCTAGTGCGTGGGTTGGTCCGGGAGACTAGGTAGCTCTTTTGGATACACCCAACTAGGTACTGTGTTAGTGCGAGTGGGTAGACCCCATNGGGGGTTTACTTGATTACCTAAGGAGGAATTCTTTTATATTTTCCTATAAAAGAATAGGTAGTTGTTTCTAGCTTCGTAGTTTTCGGTTCCTTTTCGCAGGCCTCCTGGGGGAGACACCTACGGTGTCTCTACCATGGAGATAACCTCACCAATTTACTTGTTTTCACTGAATCCCTACAAATCTCTGGAAGTGCTATGTGACAAGGTCAAGTCTCCGGAGTACGGTCTCCGTGAAGACTACACGAGCCGTTTCAGTACCAACCAGACGGCTTCCTTGACGTCATGTGAGGATCACCTCTGAGATCAATGTTAGTTAGCTACGTCGTAATAGAGGCTGCGGCCACAGCCGCCGAATCAGTGGTCGGCATCTTGCTCAATGCCCTTTCTAGTGAGGGCCAAGTCCTTTCCGGTCTAGAAGATTGTGATGAGAGAGACAGCAGTAACGCCAAGGCTAGCCAATTGGTGACTACATGGAAGTAGCTTACTGCAATACTCGGTATAAATAATGACGTTGAAGTTCGAACTAAGAGTTAGTAATAAAGTTACCGTTTTGTCTTTTTTGATAAGAAAAAAAAGGGGGTGGGGGATATTCAATTGCAATATGTTTTAATGATTATTACTTTATAAACAAATTCATGTCAAGGCTCAGCTAACTAGTCTCTTTAATAAAGTGCACAGCCCGGAACTCGTATAACCAGATCGCTACCTAACAAACGCCAAATTGGGATAGTAAATCAAAGTCAAAATGGATGACTTGATGAAAATTGATTCGCGAAATATACAACTACATACCCAGTCAAACGCCACTGACCCTGAACGGGATCCACGAGCATAACTCGATCGAAGAGTTTTGCCTGTTCATTTTTCACCCTGTCTAGACCCTTGTAAATGGATCCATCACGCTCGATCCAAGAACCACGAGAATTGGCCCACCAAGCTACTCCAATGGGCGCCTGTCGACTAGGCGTCGTGAGTATCTCACCTTTTCTCTTTTCAAGGCCCTGTGTGGCCATCACGTCTTCCCAAACGGGGTACTTGAAATGGCTGCCTAAAGGGCCTGGCAGCGTTACAGGCTCGGAGCGGTGTAGTTATTCCTGCCACGGGAAGATATGGGGTAGGAAGAGCCCAAATTATGACGCTGCGATTATAGTCCACCCATTCGCCGCCTCCCCCTGTTTGGTCCATCTAGCGGTTGCCTCAGAACTTCCTGGAGAATAGGATCATCCTTGTCTTTATCAACGTGATGCACACGAACATGTCTGTGAAATCTTCGTCAGTGCTGTGTTATGCTTGGAGAGCCCGGCTCTATTCCCTTCCTGGGATGTACTTACCGTGCTAGGTTATCTGGCCTTGGGTACTTATGCTCCCGATCAGGACAGAATGGGCACACGTATCCAGGTGAGTCATGGACTAAACCATGACGAATCATTTCGTTTTTCCGCTTGAAGCCCCTGCCACCTTCGCTTCGCGGGCAGCCTCTGATCGGACAGTAATGTGGTCGTGCCGATGAATGAACGTTTGCATGGGTATTTAAAAGGTATTGAGTTTGGAATGGCTGCGCTGTACATCCTTGGAAAGTACAGACGAAAGCGCCGTCTCGTGGGCTCGTCCCGTTGTTGACGAACATGCTATCAGCACTAGGGCTTGTAGGTGGAGGATCGTGACGAGGTAGTGGTTCGGATGACATGTTGCTCCGAGTACCCGTAGACGAATCACTGTTATCGCTATTTGAAGCTGAACCAGCACTCTTCGCATTGGTAGCCGATTTTAAATGGCATTTTAGACGGGTCTCTCGTTCTTCTTCGAACTTTAGAATGCGAGCAGCTTCATCTTCATTAGCTTTTAGTTTGGCGAGCCCTGTTAATTTCTCGATCTCAGACCGCGCAGCTTCTCGGCGTGCGTTCTCACGCTGGTCTTCGAGACCGAACTCTGCTACCACGTGGATCGAGGTGTCTAAATCCCGCATTTGTGTAAGCTTGAAGCGCCATATCCAATGAATAGTCGTCAGTTTTGGACGTACCAGTATTCTGCCTCGATGCTCCGCTCAGAAATTTGTCCTTTATTTTATTCCCAATCTTTGAAGCAAGGCGTTCTAAAGTCCCTATGTGACGAATAATGTTGACATCAGACTCCCCGAGCTTTGGGATACTAGGTATGAAAGACTCGGTGTGCAAACTGAAGATGTCGAGTTCGTCAATAGTATCCTGGCCCACAAGTATGTCTGCGTTAAGGTCCTCTAACACGTAAAACTCCAAATCAACTACGTCCCCGCGCGGGAGGAAGCCCGCCACACCGCTAAGATTGCCCACCGAGAAGGAAGCGTTGATAATACCTAAAGTGTGCCCAACGCTGCAGTCAGCAAACTCGAGTTGTTCGTACGCAGGCTCAATGTTGAAGGCTCTAGATCTAGCAAACTCAAGGCTCACGAGATCTAGATCAGACCCAGTATCGGCGCTGGCACAGCCAACGTAGTTATCAAGGCGACAGATAAGATTTCTTCTGGGCCTCCCAACGCTGTTCACTCTGAGCGCTTGCATGGAAGGAACTAGCTGTTCAACTAGGCGATCCCTATGTTTGCTTAGAGTCTCGGTTTGTTCCAGAAATTCCATTCCAATAATCACAGGTACGGCCAGGGATTTAAAGACGTGAAAGATGCAGCCAAGCATCGAAATATCCGAGGGGGACCCGGCGCCGAAAGAACACTGTGCGGTCACTTGGCCCATTGCTTCAGTAATCTTCCCGTTGGCAAGTGAAAAACGCCTTGGTTCATGGCCGGAGCCATGGACCTTTAAGCCTAGACGATTAACAAACTCCAGGGACATGATATTCTCGTCAGAGCCGCTGTCGGGGCATGTCATGATTTCCACTGCATCTGCATCACTGCCAATGATGATAGGAAGAACATAACGCTTCTTCTGTGTTTTAGTTCGACGCTTTAGGAACCGGGGCTTGGGTATCTGGCGGATAGAATCATCCTCATCTTCACTCTCATCCTCATCGTCATTCAGAAGCGGTAGACACATTCGCTCCACTTGAGCTGCTACACTCCACCCAAGCCCAGGATCCATGCAGTGCACAAGCACGCCGTCTTTCCTACTCGGCCGTAGCAACTTTTTCCTGTTACGGTCGCTAGGTTTTGTGGTATTTTCCTCATTACGGGGTCGTTTTCTATGCTCGATGTCTCGAAGGGCCGGATTCCACGGGGAATTCTGCATGGTGGGATTGCTGTCAGTGATTTATCTAGGATCAGAACTTGAGAACAAAAATGCAGATCATTCAGGAAACAGGAAAACAGACGATGTCTATCTCCTCGTCGCTATCCGACTCGTATCCTTCCTTCCATACCGGCGTCGCATCCGGCACCAGTTTCGGCTGGCTCGCGAGCAGCGGCGGTGAATCTGGTGGTATAGGCGGTAGACATACATCTTCACTGTAGTATTCCATAACGTCGTCAAAATCAATGAGCCCAGCGGCATTTGTAGAATATAGAGTGACGGAATAAGAGTCGGTCTGCGAAATAAGAGGGAATCGAATGTCTAATAGTCAACAACTAGGCTCCAANTTTCATCAGCCACTTCATAACTGTGGAGGGACCTNCGATACCTTCTGGACGAACGTGTTCCCGAC
>JAPUUL010000772.1:0-14109 GCA_029590625.1 Lasiodiplodia mahajangana
CGCCTTGGGGAATAGCTCCGGGTCGGTCACGTCAACGAAGTTGGCGATGTTCAGTGGTGAGCCCTCTACCCGATTTACCACGTAGATGGTCCAGCCGTGCTTAGCTAGCCGTCGGTGGTGTGCGCGCACATTGCGCTTTGTGTAGGGGTGCACTGCGGTCGCATTGTTAATATCCCTCCCACTAACAAGACTGAGAAAAGCAGCTTGAGTGGAAATAAACTCAAGTCTTAGGAGGAAATTTTCGCTCCTGTCAATACTATTAAGGTATGGATTTGGGTATTACTAACTAGACTCATAGCCACTGTGCCAAAAGAAAAAGACGTTCTTCAGTGAGTTTAACGAAATCGGCTTTGGGTTTATTATGTCCTGGTCGATTTCGGAGTCCGGTCGGAGATCTAACTCTTCGGCTGGGATGGCATGGCAGCCGGCCGGGATCGAGTACTCGAAGGCACCGGCGGCCGGCACTTCAGCCTCTTTGCTTGATGCCGGGATGGCATTCTCGCTAATCTGTACGGGGTCCTCGACGGTACTCATGGTTGCGAGTATATAATTTAACTCTGGGGTTCTTCTGGCGTGCGGTCTGTTTGTCCCGCGAATAACACAAGGGACTAGAGAAGAACGATACGGGGTATGAGACTCGATGCAAGCACTTTGGCCCAAATCGACCCGGCCACTTTGAGATGATAGTTCGTCAACGGAGTCTTCAGTCGAAAGAAGTTAGGTTAAGCTCTGCTTGCCCATTCGTAGTTTCGAGAGAGCACGCCATGGCGAGCCCGCAACGGAACCTATGTTATATACACTCTCCACATGGCGGCGGTCTGGGCGACGGGACGGTGAAGGGGGTGGTGAAGGGTATGTTCCTGGGTTCCTGGACCCCTGAATGATGGTGCAATCATGAGCCTCCAACCGCGATCCCGTCATTTCGCGTCATCTCTCTGCTTACCAGAACTTCCTCCTTGGCTATCCACAACCCACTTGATAGCTTTATCACATGCATGATTTGTTATCGCGATTTGTTATTTGCTTGCCGGACTGCTATGCTGACTACAGCGGCAATGGTGAGGTGAGATTGGCGCGACTTAGACTTCTTGGACCGCCATGTTTTAACTAAGAGTTGTTTCGGGAGGGACCAAAGTGGCCTAGTTATTATTTTGACAACTCCATGTTCTAGAAGGGGGTTGTCTAATTTTAGCAGGGCCTTGACCTGTCTCAGTATAAGTGGTAAATAGCGTCCCCAACTAAATCTCGTCAACGGACAAATTAAAACTAAAAAAAAGATTCCACATGCCTGCTAGACTAGGTATGTTAGGGCTCTGTATACGGAATCCCAGGCCAGGCTAGTTAGTGGGTTGTTTGTTCTTGGTTGATGTTTCGAGCAATTCTATGCCTCTCATGTAAGAGATTCTATCTTCGCTATCTTGAGATAAGTAGGTACGTTAATCGTTCCAACTTCGACGTGACAAAGTACCGCAGCGTTACATTGCATACTGCAGCAGTGATCACCCAGTATACGAAAACAACAGGTTGGTTATGTATCTGGGTATCCGACAGTTACAATACCTACCCAGATGACTTGCATTACACTATTTCAGGACTAGTATTTGGTAACCTCCACTAGAAAACGGCCGATCTTTGGTACTGTTGCACCAAATACAGCCTTGATTCCTCCCGAAAATTACAGCGGGTCAAACCGATATGAGAATCCTTTAAGCCTTAAAAGCTTACTAAAGTAAGAAACATTTAGACTAGGTCATGTCAATGGGCATCTATTTATGCACATGAGTAACTGCTTTCGCGAAAACTTATATAACCCACGGCACACTGCGTGCCGAAGACTCGGCAAAGGTTCTCACCTAGTGACTGGCTGGATCTGGCTAGGTAGCTGGTTGGATGCCGGGGAGTGCCGGAAAGTGATCCAGCACTCTGGTTCCAACATGCCCTGTGAACCTAGACTAAGCCGCACCTTTTCATTAGTTGGGTTCAGGGGTCTTGATAGTGTATACTTTGGCCCTCACACCACATACATACTTGTAAGATAGAGGAATACCAATCATCCTGCCAAGTATATATCCCGCATGCCTTATCTACGAGAATGGTGCCGGTGCAGGTGGCATGCTCATGCCATGAGATGAAGCCTAATAAAATATCATTCCTCTCACTTGCAGGTGAGAAATGCTCAACGTTCGTTAGTATCCATAGGGGACCGGGAGGAGCTAGAAACCAGCCATAACTTTCAAGTAACTCTTTAACGCCCGCCCTAAATCAACCGTTCGCTATGATTTTGCCCATGATCGCCAAGGCTGCGATGCCTATTAATCCTAATCCGAACGCCACTACTGTGCATGCTTAATATTCATAATTATTACTTATTTGAAAACTCGACGTCCGCCGGCTCGCACGGCAAACCTCTCCGTGCCATTCTGTGTTTGTTGATTCCATACCATCAAGCTACCCAATGCACCGCCGTTCTCGCTGGCTGCCTTGCGTCGACGGTACGCTTCTCGGAGGTGATCTGGACGTAAGGGGGCTTGTCGGCGGTACTTCGAAAGCTCGTTTGATGGCTCTAGCTTATCGTCTGGGAGGTCGGTTTGCTTTTCTCCTAACTCGATCCATTCTTGCTGAATATCGCGTGCTGCTTCTACTATGTCACCCAGGTACATCTTGCAGACTACTTGCATCATTTGATGCACATTCGTAGGACACGACTGAGACGTTACACTGTTGATATGCTGCAATAAGTTAGAGACTCCCAAACATAGAGCATTCCGTGGGATAGGAGGGTAGTGATGACGACATACCCGCTTCACATCTTGTGGTTTAATAGATTGTCTGTGCCATACTTCGTATCGGTCGAACTGGACAGCATCCATCTGCGATTTGAGAAGCGCAACTAGCTCTTTTTCCTCCTCAATCTGCTCCTTCGTCCTGGCAGCAGAGCGACTAGCCATGTTTTCCGGGAGCTCAAAGGAACCGTCGTTATCACCCTCTCTACCTCCTTCACCATCGCCATCTTTGGCTATATTCCCACTTGCAGTGCTTATAACGGTAGCTGCCCTGCCGTTCACGAGACTGGGGGTGCCCTCTCGAACAGCGGCGGCGGCGGCTTCGCTAGCAAGCTCTGCCTTTGATTTTCGACCTCGTTTTTTCTTGACGGGAGCGGCGCTCACTTGGCTTCCACTAACGAGACTCATGGTATCGACGCTTGGCGAACGACGGTAAGATGGCGAGTAGCCTCGGGCTGCTGTCTCGTCTGGCGGGAAGGATGTTTGGCGTAGAGGATGAGCAGATCCGGCAGACGCTACGGACATGGTCGATGCTTTACGCCGTTTTAGAGAAGGAGGTTGGATAGATAGGTCGGTTGCCGCTGAAGTTCGTTTTTTGGATGGTAGCTGGGAATGAGAGGGGTACGGCGGAGAGCCCGCGGGTGAGTAGCTATGTGGAGGTGAAGAAGCCATCTCCGGACAGTTCGATTGATCACTTCGGCTATCGAACGCGTGATGAATAGAAATGGATCGCCGGAATACCTAGTCTGAGTTCGCTGCGTCGGATGGAAAGTTAGGGGCGCAGCTTGCGCGCGTCGTGTGAAGAGCCTCGAGTGCGACAGTGAAGCAGGCGCAAGTTGTCAGCGGTCTCTATCTCAAACGGATACGTCGCGAATAAGTACGGCTATACCGCCGAGAAGCGGTAATAGGAATGAATCGTTGGCAACTTGGGTGAGTGTGGAAGGTGATGGCGCCAGGATTATTAACAGAGGGACCGGATGCGATAGGTGGTGATGCTTTTGTCGCAAGACTCGAGAATAAAGTTAGGAGCTATCTCCAGTACTGGCTAGCTACTTCCCAAGGACAGAATTCTGCCGGCACAATAGAGAGGAAACTCAGCCACCGGGCTACACCGCCCTAGTGTGGATGACCTGAGTACTGTGGCTAGGTCGGCGGTTCGGTGGTTCGGGGTGCTTAGAGTGCTAGAGGTGGGGTAACTATACTGAAGGCTTGCCCTAGCCTCCCCATTGTCTGTCACTTGATTTCTGCAAGTAGCGGGGGTTGTCAAGATAAGAACGTTATCGATTCCGATGACGGGATGGCTAAAAGATTTTGGGCGCTGCTTACTTACGTACTGTAGTACTGTACTACTTAGATAGAGACCTACCTATCTGGTCTAGGTACGTTCAGAGCAATTATGATCTCAATGGCCTGGCCAGTAGTGGGGATTGGCGAGGCAGACCCTTAAACTCCTCAGTCATAATCCAATAATCATAACCATTGTCGCCATATTTTTCCTCGTCCCCCGTCGCAACCTCGGGATCTTGCCATTGTACGTCTTAAGAGTGCAAGAAAGCGCCGTCGCGACACCCAATTCGGTCACATCCTCTCGATGACCTCAGTGGCGTTTACTGCAAACACCGAACCCACAGCCGAGTCGACCATACCTACTCGTATGCGCCATACGGCCGCCTAGTGTCCAATATGGTTCAATTCTCCGAGACAAAACCCTCAGACAACGGCTCCGCCTCGGAACCGTCGAGTAGCTCTACTACTGGAATGTCCGACGTTGACGACTCTACCAATGGTGGCCTAAGACGGTCGGGCGATGGCCTACGAGACGAGAGAAAGGCCGATAAGAAGAAGAGAAGGAGACGGACAAAAGACGGCGGCATTTCCGAAGTGAACCCGCGATCGAGGTCCCACAAGAGGCGCCATAGCCTAAGCAAGGCTGCTAGAGACCCGAGGGATGAGCCGGAAAGCAAGAAAAAGAGGAAGGCCAAGAGCGAGGGCACCGAAACGAGATCTCCAAGCCCTGTGATCGATTTCGACGGCCTCAGTCGACCGAGTGCGTACAGCGGACCAACCCCCTTCCATCCAACCGATCAACATGTTGACTAGTTTTATTTAGGCCTAGGGACTCGAGAGCGCCTAGAGGAAACAACTGAGCAAGCCGCCGCCCGGCTCGAGAAACTTCGAGGCGCCGTTCGAACTATCCTAGAATGCGTGGGTGAAGATCCGGACAGGGAAGGTGTACTCGATACGCCTACACGATACGCAAAGGCCATGTTATTCTTCACAAAGGGCTACCAGCAAAATGTCAAGGACATTGTCAACGACGCCATCTTCCACGAAGGCCACAACGAAATGGTGATTGTGAAGGATATTGAAATCTTCAGTCTTTGCGAACATCACCTTGTCCCCTTCACCGGAAAGGTACGGACAATCATCTCCGGCAATAATTCTACACTGGTAAACTAACTCCACCCTAGATGCACATAGGATACATACCTCGCGACAACGTCATCGGCATCTCGAAACTGCCACGCATCGCCGAGATGTTCAGCCGCCGACTTCAAGTACAAGAGCGACTCACACGCGAGGTCGCCAACGCCATCATGGAAGTCCTAAAGCCCCAGGGTGTGGCGGTCATTATGGAATCCAGCCATCTATGTATGGTCATGCGTGGCGTAGAAAAGACTACAACAAGCACTATTACCAGCTGTGTTCTCGGGTGCTTCGAGCGAAAGGAGAAGACCAGAAACGAGTTCCTCAGCCTTGTTGGCGTAAATAGGGGTTTCGCATAGGCGAGGAAAAAGAAGACAAGATATTGTGCATGATTTGAGATGTATTAAGGGCGTTCACGGGAATATAGAGCATCGGGATCTCAACATCAGCTCATCATTGGAAAGGGCTTGGCTGCATCATCATGTAAATACCGGCATGAGCGAGAGAATTGTCAACATCTCGGGACGGAGCATTGTAGATTATGGGCGGAAAATTCTCGTCATTCAACAGCAGTGTTCTACCATCAACTGCACTGATACCCAGTTAAAGGAGAGAAAAAAACTTAACAAACTTCTACAAATCTAAATTCAAAGTCAGTTGCATTAATACTCGCTATCGATTCTCACCCTGTGCTAGCAGCTCATCTCGGCCGCAGTTAGCCCAGGGGCCAGAGTTACATTGTTCATTGCCAATATTCTCTGAGATGAGGCAGACACCAGAGCTTCGAACTAATACGTGAAGGCTGCTATCCGAACGTGCAATTACTCAGAGTGGGGGACGGCCGACTCAGACGCCGACTCAGACGCCTACTCAGACCTCGGTCACAGTTGACTCACTTGAACACAGAAGCAAAGACGATTCTATTGAGAATGTTTATTACTCAAACAGGGAATATCAAAACACGAATAATTGGATAGCTAAGAAAACCCCTATTCAATAGTCGCATTATCACATACACTCACTCTTACGCCTTTACCCATTATCCCTACTACACTCCCATCGCATCAAGCGTTCTATATCTTCCGTCTTGAGCGGATAAACCTCACAGAGTAATAAATCATAGCCAGGGCGCACAGACACGCAATTCGGGTGGACGTGTTTAGGGGCCGCCAGTCCCCAAAGTAGTGCTGCTGGTGAAAGGAATTTCTAACGGGGTAAGAAAGACGTCCCTGGCACGTAGGGCATTGCCCGCAGCCATCGAAGGATACGCCTATGGATGGTGACGTGCTGGGGGCTAGGCAGTCTATTGAAGTGAAGGGCCACATTTTTGCTAGGTGTTTCTTGTCTATGTCTATATCTATACTTTTGTTACCTTGTCGCTCGTGGGATGCAGGAGGGCGTAATAGTGAAGAGGTTTTTGTGAACCTTTGTTCCGGGCGGGGAGGGAAGTATCCGGAAATGGAGGCTGGGACCGGCGTTATATGCCTCGTAAGTACCCCTCGAATGACGTCTTTACGTATTTTAGACGTGGGACTTGCCTTTGAACTCCATGTTCAGTCTCTTTGTGCTCGCCAAACAACATTTCTTGTTGGACATTTTGTTGAGAGGACACGGACAATAGTCATCACTCTAAGACATGCAAGTAGATTTGGCACGGAGTTATCGGTGTATTGCAATCTACGGTTAGGAAGACCATTGATGATCAGTGAAACGTAATATATTACAGATATGTAGCCTTAGAAGACTACAAACATGCCTTATTCGCGATGGTATCGGGCATATAGGAGCGTACAGGTAGTTGTAATTCAATTTCTTTACCGTTATGGACCTCATAGCGGCTAGGCCGTACTGGCGAGAGACTCCACTAGCCGCTGCTCATTGCGCGGCTTGAATGAAACTCGATACGAGCGTGGCGCCATGATCAAGTCTGTTGGGATCTTCATGTCCTTGCTAGGGTCGCAGTCTATCTTCTCCGACGTTTCGATGCGGAAACTAGCCAGGAGGCGTATGAAGATGAGGTATAGCTCTCGCATCGCTAGAAGATGGCCGGCGCACATTCGGTAGCCGAGACCGAACGCGAATATTGGTGCGTCGGGTCTCGTGAACCATCTCTCGGGCTCGAACAAATCTGGGTCGGGGAATAGTTCAGGGTCTGACAATAGATGTCAGGATCATGCGTGGCATTGTGAATAGAAGACGAAAGTATAAGGTCTACTTACCACGGTTGCAAGCCCAAGCATTCATATAGACAGTACTTCCGGCGGGGATTCGCACGCCTTCGTAGTCAATATCTTTAATGGTTTCTCTCGGTAAAGCGAGCGGGATTACACTGAAAAATCGAAGACTCTCTTTGGCAAGACCCAATACGTATCCACACTTTTGATCATCCGAAGCATCGCACAATGGCTCGTCTGAGCCCTGGAACTTGCATATCTCCTCGTAAGCCTTGTCCTGGATGTCAGGGTGCTGAGCCAGGAACGCGATAGACCATTGCATCGTATTTGACACTGTTTCGAAACCACCTCCTAACACCGACAAACTGATAGCCGTCAATTCCGTTTCGTTGAGCTCTACCTCCTTGAACTTGATCACGCTGGCCTGTATGCACGGCTTGTTGGTGCCTTGCTGCATCTTCTTGGCAAGGTCGCTGCTGAGCTGGGCGAGATACTCGTCACGGCGCTCTCTCATAACCCTTGCCTTGGCTGATGTAGGGTTAAACGGGTTGAGTCGTAGTAACGGTATGTGGTCTTGAGCATTGCCGACTGTCGATCTAGTTCTGTTAAGCTCTTCCTCGACCGCAACGATCTCTTTGAAAAGCTGGTCGTCGATGGATGGGATGCGAACACCCCAATTGATCGTCATAACTAGCGACAGGCTGAGCCGCTGAATCATGGGTAGCGGGTCGATAGTGACAGCCCCTGCTTTCCCATAAGTCATCAGATCCTCAATGAACGCCCTTGTCTCCCGATCGAAATAGGGGATGTAAGTTTGGATTGACGGGCGATTAAGGGCGGCAGCAATGCCCTTCTTCTTGCGCTTGAGACTATCATCATACGGCGATGCGCCAATTGTCAAGCCCGCCGTTGTAGAAGCGACCTTGGAGAGTCGTTAATACTAAAAACCATGATATTGGAATGCGACGTACCTTGTGAAATGTATAGGTCACGGGCCGCGAACTCGCGGCATGTGAATTTGTTAAGAAGATGGTTTTCGCCGCCGCCGGGCTATTGACAATAACCACCGTGGTGCTTCCTAACTGCACTTGATAGACATCGCCATACTGCTTCCCCCACGTCTCGTACTGAACTGCTGCATTGCTCACAATGTCGAAGTAGTTCCCTATGATCGGCCACCCTTTAGGTCCCTTCAGGCCAGGAATCCTAGCACGCAGTCGGGCAAACTCGTTCCCTACGAGCCACAGGGCAAGAGTTACCAAGCTACCAAGTATAAATACTCCGGCCAAGTGCCCGGTGAGCTTTTGGCTGACTAGCTGAACGATCGACCCCATTTCGCGTGCCCTATTTGGAGAATGGCGGATGTCCCCTTGCAGCGCATGTCTCGAGGAGGGTATGTAACTTTCCACATACGTCGCGCTTTACACAAAGGGGGAAAGTCATTTAATAATACCTAGACAACCGTGAGAACTTCCAACAGAAATATTTACCCCGCATACATTGTCCCACATTGATGGAGAAAGCATCGGGTATTCCCGAGCATAGCCGAGTGATGAGGGAGGGTTTACATCGCCTCCGGTTAGTGTAGACCGGGGATGGGTAGTGGGATTAAAAGTGGTAGGTAAGCAATACTGATGCTGTGGAACTGGCTTACATATCAATATGCTTCAATGGAATATCTGACGTACCTAGATGACTAGTCAGGCTTCTTCGACAACCTACCTTCTCAATGAGTGGATGATCTAGGCTTCTAGGGAATACGCCGTATTTGACGTGTCGTCTAACCGCTGAACAAGAAGCGTTAACCAAATCGAGATTATGGGGAAAACTAACACCAACAAGTGAATTATGCATTTAGGTATGTACGAATCAATTTTTTGCTCATATATTAAGCTGACGTCTATATAGAATTTGATTACTTGGCGGGTCGAGATAGGCATCTCTCTATCTCTCAAGCGCAATTGATATCGTGCAAAGCCTCCTCCGCTGTCCCATGACAAGATACAGAAGTAACATTGACGTCGAAAGGAGTATTCGTCGGTTTCAAATACCACGAGCAGAATCCGCTAGCAGCACACGTTCCCTGCAAATTGTCTCCGACCTGGAATTTGCCCACTCCCGTCCAGATTTCCGCGCAGTCATCGGTAGAAGCCTCATCGGGCACGGATGCCGCTCTCCAGCGCAAGTCGAAATTCGTCGTAGGATATGGGTCGGTGTCCGCCTCGAGAAGCTCGACCGTCCAGCTCCAGGCAGTCGGGGCAGTTGTGTTCACAATCTCGCACGCCGTGATATTATTATAGGGTGTATCTGGGTAGAGCCATGTTATGTTGCAGTACACCTGGCCCTGCGTGATGGCGGGKTCCGTCTCGGTGTAGTCCTCGCCTTCCATGTTGTGTAGGACCGTCTCAGGCATCGACAGATCTTTCTGCATGATATAGTACTCCGGCATCACGGCGATCTCCTCTGCACTCCACTCACCGAGCGGATGCGGATTATTCTTAGCCCAGTTTGCGGACTTGAGGTGAATGTATCCGCGCAGGAATTTATATAATCCCTGCGGCGGGTTGTCCCATTCCGAGGCTGCTTCGGGCGTTGAATTATACCACTTGTAGTGTTTGCGTGGTGGGCTCAGCTTAGCTAGCTCCCCTTGAATGTCAACCTTCTTCGCCTTCGCGGGCTCGTTCCCGAGCCGTGGCGTCGGGACCGGATGGTGTGGGTGGGCGAGCTGGATCGCCGATTTGAATATATCCGGTCGTATCAAAGCCGCCATAGCAGAACTCATTCCCCCGAAGTCGTGACCGATTATACTAAAGACCTGCGTATATCCCAGGCCGTAGACAAGGCAGACCAGATCGCGCACTAGATTTGTGAAGACGTAGTCATTCAACTCAACCTCGTGGTAAGATTTCCGAGGCCATCCCGTCGTGCGGCCGTATCCCCTTTGGTCCATAGCCACACAATAATACCCAGCCTTAGCGACTTCCGGCAGAACTCTCCGCCACGAATATGCGAGCTCCGGGTATCCATGACAAAACAACACCAATGGCTTCCCCGAGTCCCCGGACTTCAGTATATGCCAAGTGAGGCCGCATGATTCTTGGCAGTCGATGTAGTCCTCCGCGATGCCGGCCGGTAATTTTAATGGTGGCAGCTGCTCTGCTGTCTTATTCACGCTCGTCCCCATCTTCGCTTACTTATAGAGAGCTACTATATAAGGATATGAGATATCGTGATACCATTAATGGTTCATCAAGAAGACGCGAGTAAATGTGAATGAGCCGAGGTTTTCACAAAGCACATCATCGATTACCCCGCAAAGACATGCCCCCGGTCCGACATTATGCTACGAGCATTATCCCGAGTACATTTGTCAGCAGATAAATCTCGTATCCTATATAAATCAATACATATTCTATTCTTGTGATATTTAAGCTCTAGTGACCCTTCATGACGCAGCCCTTTTAAATTGAAGATGGTAATGTATAACATCACACTCCTTAAAGTATGAAGAGAAGCTTCACAGACCAGTACACAACCCATCTAGTGGGGAAAAATAAGATCTAGAATCTATATAAATATATAATAGGAGACGACACAAAAATCAAGCCCTGAATCAATATGGTCCTTGATGGGACTGGTCACCTAAGGAGCTAGAAGGAATCGGTGAAATATGTGAACGTCTCTTTTCTTTGACTATGACTATTATTCGCCTGCATCACTTTTGGAAAGTTCCTGGCTCATTGCTGTTACTGGCTATTAGTGCAAATTTTAGGCGTCAAATTTTATGAATTACTTTTCCTTCTCGCTTGTGAGTGCGCGGCGTTAATCCCAGTCAGCATTTGATTGGGGTCGTATTACGAAGAATCTGTCTGTTTTAGAGCCCCCCAACAAATAACAGGCTAGATATCTTGCCATGGAGTACTTTTGTACCTTGAATCACATGAGTACTACATTAATGAGGCCGATCCCCTTACCAGTCGTCAATCTTATTAACTGTATATAAGGCAGTCCGTGATATTTCTTACCTAACTACCTCGGACACAACCCGGTATCTAGTAATGAAGGACAAAGGATGTGGCAGAGAAAGGCATTATCCAACTAAAACCCTTTCAAGACACCTCTCACTTCATTCTGTGTGACATTTCTCAACAAGAAAGCAGTTCTCTAAGCCATCACAATGCATTGTCAAATAAGGAACAAAGTCAAGATCATGTATTAATTAATACTCGTAAGTCTTAAATAGCGATCTCGCATTCGAAGCTGGTACCAGTTCCACTGAGAACCCAACAATCTATACTATTTTATACGTCTATTTCTCCTTGTCGTCGTATATATACGAAATCCATCATGGCCACTATTCCTCAAGCTGAGCCCCTTACCCATTCATGCGGATGCCAGAGCACAAACCACGACCTCCCGAAGCTCGTCACCTTCTTCCGAGAATACGGGAATACGGAGGCGGCCTACCGCGATCAGCCCACACTACGGCTCCTCCAAATCCCCGAAGACTTAGGCCTTAGATCCCCTTGCGCACAATGCCAGCTCAAGACCGAAAGCGGTGTTGAGACTGCGATTTGCGCCATCCACTGCGGGCCAGATGCGTTAGTAGAACACGATATCATGAGGGATATGTTCATGTCATTAATCGAGTTGAGACTACAACAAGAAACCTCCGTCCTGTTATATACGAGCGATAAATGTGAAGGTTTCCATCATGAATTCGGGCCTGTAAGTATAACCCTGGACCCCCCTGCTCCTGAAAGCGCCAGTTGGAAGTGGGAATACATATGGCATGAGTGGGCTAAGGCTTTCGAGCTCCGCCGTGACAGGGTGAACATTCCTGAGCTCTTGAATGACTTGGCCAAACTGCCGACTTTACATCGTCAGAAATGGTGGGTGGCCCTCATCAGAAGGTTAGGGAGGGAGGCTATCGGTACATACGGAGTATACGTCTCTCAGGGTTCAGTTCACAGACCTAGTCGCCTTGAGTGGTCGGCTCTGTGTAGGGAAGTTACGCTCATTCA
The DNA here is from genome assembly GCA_029590625.1 of Lasiodiplodia mahajangana. NCBI lineage: Eukaryota > Fungi > Ascomycota > Dothideomycetes > Botryosphaeriales > Botryosphaeriaceae > Lasiodiplodia > Lasiodiplodia mahajangana. The sequence continues at coordinate 12,409 of JAPUUL010000772.1, forward strand.
ATGTCTAGACGACTTGTATGGTGTCTATGTTGAAGTTGATTCTCGCGTCCATGGATTTGCGCATGCCCATCGCACACTCCGGATTGAAGAGATGATGCTACCGATGAAGGACTTGTCTCTCTCTGAATAGAGGTTGTAAGGTAGTTAAATATAAGGAGAACANGGGGGGGGGGGATAGAAGCTAAACCCAGATGCTAGAAAATGTTAGATATCAGTGATGCCGTAAGAGCTAGTTTAACACTTCGGTAAACGGTAGCCGAGGTTTAATGGACATCGACGAATAATCTGGCCACATAGTGAGTAAATAGCCGTATCACAGCCATGTACAAGTGTAATAGTCATTGTAAAACCTAAATAGAAATGATATGTTAAGTTTTGAACACCTTGGGTCCATAAGGCCAGCATGGATGTGGCATTTAATCTCCTGAGAGTATTGAAGAATATCGTGTAGATTATATAGATTATTGGTCAAACCGACCTTTGGTATCTTAATGAGATCTAAACAAGACGACGAGCACTTACACCTCAAATACTTAAGTAAGTAAGTAGGTACCACGGTACCGTGATGGTTGCAAAAGTGGCAGGCACCCAAGATTGACGAAGGCAGCAATAAGGTAGGGGCGGAGGCTCCCAGCCAGTAGGATACCTCCTAGGAACCAACTCAGAAGGATATAGGCCTCGATATGTGTGCGCCACTTCAACAAGACGTTCCCACTGATCAATGCCATGCACCTATATGGTCAAATGGTACAGTGGTAAAGTAGTCGGTAGGACAAACCGCCGCGCCAGTGGCAGTGCTATAGGCATTCAGGCGTTTTCCGGTCCCGTGGAAGCTGAGTTGATCTCAAGCCCCGTGATTCTTTTTTTTTCTTACTTTTTAAAAGGTTAGCAGTTCGAGTTTTCTTTTTTTCAGCCCCTTTTTTTCTTCTCTCTGTTCATTCCAACACCATCTATCTATCTATTACCTCCATGTTCTTGATTTCTGGCCCTTCTTGTTATATCCCTTCTAGCTGCCTCTTAGCCTTCCGTGGCCTCATACAGGTACTTGACATTCAACGGCAACACCATAGGACTACAGCCGAGCCGGAAATCCTGTGTAGCCGTACCACAGGTGTGCAGGTTTGAAACGTGTAGCACCTCTCGCTTCCACCTGCCTTCTCTCTTCTAGAGGACTATCGTAGGATTATGACGACTCAAAGGGGCGCGCTTCATTATGATACTTCGCCAGACTTGGATTATCATTGAAATAAAAAGACGTAGCACAGAGTAGACTGAACATTACGGCGGATGCATAAATGTGTCACAGCGGCTAGGGTTTAGACACGGTTCTACTTCACTGTGGTTATGACAAGATCTGCCCTGGACAATTTGAGTGCAGAGCGACGATCATAACATATCTAATTGAGTCCCCGAGAATGTCGAGCTTATTTACTCTATCCTCAATACCTAACGATGCGAATATGCCGTCACTAAGAACAGTAAATGTAATCTGAGGTATCCGTGAAAATACAAAAAGCCATCCTTATAAGTCTCTCACTAAGCTATTCCGGGATCTTTTCTTCTCCCCTAAATTGCCCATATCTATCTTAGTTATTTAGCACTTTTATTTTTAGCAGTAACGGAGGCGACATGCTTATCATGTAGTGCCTCTACCGCAGGGATGATGAGGCTCTCAATCTCCATCTCGGGCTCACCCTCAGG